>JAQYXR010000221.1:0-142005 GCA_030545055.2 Neoaliturus tenellus
GACTTCGCTAAACAGTGAAGGCGCCTTTCAGTGTTTAGTGAGGCCTATGGCGGTCCGTCCCGATCGTTCACGTTCAACGCGCGGGAGCGGACTGCAAGCTGGCTGTGGCCGGGCCGCCTTATATCCCCACCGGGGCTGCCACGCCCAGGATATCAGGGGTGGGGGAGGGGGTGGGGGTGGGGGAGGAGGTGGGGGAGGGGGGGTCACTTTTTCTCGGGGGGGGAGGGGGGGGGGTCACTTCTCGTCCGGAGCAAAAAACTTTTGGTCAAAGTCAAAAAATTTTCCAAAAAAAGTTCGGGGGGGAGGGGGTGGGGGAGGGGGTGGAGGGGGGGGTCACTTCTCGTCCGGAGCAAAAAACTTTTGGTCAAGGTCAAAAAATTTTCCGAAAAAAAAGTTCGGGGGGGAGGGGGTGGGGGAGGGGTGGGGGAGGGGGGTGGAGGGGGGGAGGGGGGGTCACTTCTCGTCCGGAGCAAAAAACTTTTGGTCAAGGTCAAAAAATTTTCCGAAAAAAAAGTTCGGGGGGGGTGGGGGAGGGGGTGGGGAGGGGGTGGGGGAGGGGTTGGGGGAGGGGGTGGGGGAGGGGGTGGGGGAGGGGTGGGGGAGGGGGTGGGGGGGGGTCAAGTGGGTCAAGGTCACCCACTACACTTCTACTCTAAGTGTTGGCTATACCCCCTCCACAACCGAGTCCCTAGGCTGCACAACACCGCTCCGCCAGTATGTCTCCGGCTTCCATGCTGTGCACCTCGCTGTTTTCTAACTCTCTGTATGTAAGTATTTTTACAAGTCTTGAATCTAGGTCACTACACTTTAACTCTGGGACGATATCGACTTGTAGTATTTCTGTGTTTTTGACTCAAGGTCATCACACTTTAACTCTAGCACATCGGTTATCGTACCAGAGGTGCTCACTTACGTAACTTGTATTGTTTAGGGTGACGTTTTCACGCACGTAGTATCACCATGAGTGTCCAGTCCAGATTTTAAGTTAGATTAATTTTACTGTGATCTTTTCCATTTCCAATTCATTTTGCCAAAGGATAGGATTTCTCTTTATATATCGGCATTTCTTTAGAGTTATTGGAAATTGCAGGGATACAATTTACACAACTCTTTATCTTGGAGTTAAACAAAACTTCCACTTTGACTTTACTTCCTCGCTTCTCACAGCCTAAGCTGTACATCACCTCCCCCACCTCTTTTCCCTTGACTCATGCGCTACCAACAGTCTCTCAGTATTGTGCGGACTTTTGTGATGGGAAGCCATGTCGCGAGACACTTTGGGTAAGAAACTTAGCCGTGTTAAGTCTTTATTAGCTGCTCAGTGTCCACCGCTCAAGGTCAAGCGCGTTTCGACTTTAGCTAAGTGGCGTAAACTGTTGCGCGGACACCCTAAGTTTTATACCAAACAGACTAATGTAAGTTTTACTGATGAAGATTTGTTTAGAATATTGGAAGAAATGACTTTTCCTTGCAAAGTTCAGTTAGTTACTCCCATTCCTGACGGTTTAGAGTCTTAGTCTCTCGAGCCAATATACCTAGAGTGCGCGGGGCCGGACAGTCAGTCGCTCGGTGTCTGTCGTAGGGTGCGCATCGCTGTTACAGTAATGATGAAACGCGGGAGTTGTATCGGTTCAAAGTCACTCAAGCGGTGTCACATGACGGTTTAGGCAAAGTCACGTTGCAAACTTTGAGTTTCCTCAGCACTTTTGCTGTTTCTCGTCTAATTTTGCTCCAAGTCGTCAAGGTCATTGAAACCTGACTGAAACTCGGAGCGTAGTGCGAGAAACAGCAAAAGTGCCGAAAAATTTTAGGTTTCGGCGTGACCTTGACCTTTGTGACATCGATGACGTCATAATGGTGACGTAAGGGGTGATGACGTCATCGCCACGTCATTTCTGCAACGTCATGGGTGTGACGTCACAGAATGACGTAATTGGTGATGACGTCATCGATTGCATCATCGATGACGTCATCAATGACGTCATCGGTGGGGTCATTGACCTCGATGACGTCATCGCTCAGGTGACCTTGAACTGAGCTAGCTCCCGCGTTTCTCCACTACTTACCATGTTTCAGCATAAAAGCCGTATGGTTAACATTGCCGACTGCGCAACAATGGGCTCCTGGCACAGGGTGAAGATGACTCTTAATTGGTAATATTATCGTTTAATCGTTATACACCACGATTTATTCTCTTTTTTTGGGATGTAAAATATTCTTCTTAAGTTATTTTATTATTATTATTATTATTATTATTTCTTACTTTTATGTGATTTTACTATATGTGATAGCCATAGGCTTAAATACTCGAGTTGAATTAAATATACTATATCTAGGAACATATTGTTACGTTGCATAATATAACCTTTACAGTGCAAAAATACTTCTTAAAACCAAAGGTTATATTTACTCTACAATCAAAGAGATATACATTAGTATCCGTTTAATGGAACTGAAAATGTTCAAACGAGGGTGTGGCAGCACTGGCACATTATCAGTATTGTGCTGGTGTGGCCGTTGGCTGCCCTGTCGGTCTACAATGACTAATGATAGATCTGGTAATTCATTTTTTAATATAAATGCTTCCATTCAATTTCTGTTAGCCCCAGGCGTTCCCATTCTGACGCCATGATCTGCAATAAATTACATCCAAACACAACATAGGTCTCGTAGACCAAACGTTTGACAGGCTGATCCGTGCCGATTCGACACCAGTAGACTCAACACAGAAAGTGATTCATACTGTTAAGAACTAGGTAAGCGAATTTCAAGAGTTTTCTGGAGCAATAAGTCAAATACTAGAGATCGCCCACTGGTCGAAATTCGACCAAACATTCAGTTGATCTTGAGCCAACTATTATATTTTAAAATATTTTATAAATGAAACATCTGTTCTTCCTTATTTGCTAGCATTTCTTATTACAACAGCTGTCTTATTAGATTAGATTAACATTGAAACTTTGAAAGCCTGTAGGGCATAGCCCCTTGGCTGATGTGAATTAAAATATGATTCTGCTCATCTGCAGCACAATACCTTTCTAGCGGAATGCGCGGATTTCTCCTACGATGCACACAAGCTGAGAAAAAAGGAGGAAATGAAACATGCTTGCCTATTAATATATAGATTATGTTGCTTTTGTTATTTATTAGTTATTGGATTTATTGTATGGTCTCATTATTTTGTACAACTAAATTACTATGTAGTTTCTCTGCATAATTTCTCTTTGTTAGTTTTGTATATTCGTACTTGCAAATTACTATGGTTATGTACTCATTGTAAATTGGCGATCTGCCGTTATAAAAAATAAATAAATAAAACTTTACACTTTATAGTTATCACTCTTTAGAGACAAACTTGTAGACATCTTTGTTTATTTTTGATATAAATAAATATTTGGTTCAGTTCTACAACCTAAAACATTTAACTAGTAGTAAACAGTATCACTATATCACTATTTTGAGACAAGGACCTCACATAGTGGGTAACCTGAATATATGAATTAGAGATGAGTATAGGATTATTGTGGCGCGATCTTTTAGTCTTGTTACTGACTAAGGCCAACATTCTCCTTAGACAGGACTGTTAATTAATAGCCCAACAATAAATTATATCTAGGGACGTACAGTTTAACGAGGGATCCGAACAACAATTTCGACCTCATATATGAATTGGTCTAATTATGAGGATTATATTTATGAATGAACTAGTATTCACCAGTGAAGACGTCAACACCCATTACGGAATATCGCATTCTCAAGCATCGTTTATAACTATCCACAATTCGTGACCTCCAAGTAGCTGGATTACAAGACAACGCCACCGTCCCAGTAAAATGCAATGACGGAATCCAATGTGGCGAAAGGAAAACAACTAATTTCTCCCTATTATTATAAAAATGGAAATCAGGTACTCTTGGAATACAGATTGATGTATTTTGGAATATTCCGAAAACTCTCATAGAATATAATGTTGATTGATTAATATTAATACGAAAATAATGTCAATCAACCTTTGCACACTACCTTTGGAAGGAATTGGAAGCTGTATTATTATTCACTCAAATATATTGTGCTTAAATTTTATAATTAAAATATTTCCATGTATACAAAAAAAAAAAAATAAAAAAATACTAAGGTAAATTTCTATTTTTGGTTTAAATTGACTTATTAATAAAAAATAAAAAAAACTGAACTCATAAAAAGTTTACCTTAATAATGTCTTGGTAGTAAAACATAACTATAAAAAAAACATATGAGAAAGTTTTTGTAACGTACGGGAAATCTTACGGTAAACGCTAAACGCTATTTTTAAAATGGCAAACTTACGTATATTAAGTTACAGAGGATAGTTCAACTGTACGCTTACTATTGATCACTTTTACATGAACTTTTGTAGCTACAAGCAGTAAAAATTTTCCAAAATGTGCAAAAACGCTCTATTTTAATTTAACCACAGAAAACGATCATGTTAAGACAATTAATTCCGTATCGTGTGGTAAAAAGTAAATATAATATTTGCCGCCGTATTTGCAATACTGTACGATTAAACACTCTTTACTCAAAACCTGGCTATCAAAATGTGAAATTTGCCTCAAACAGTTTTAACATAACCTGTAATTTTATAATTTACCATGTCTCTAGCGATCCTGCGGCGTCTCACCCACTCCTAGTTCAACTTTTGTTTTCTGTTTTGAAGTTGAATGATAATTGTAGAGCTTCGATGTTTCCTGACTGTTGCGGCGGCTCTCATGACTGACAGCATGGTAATTAGTTATGACTGAACCTTCTACTCTGGTCTTATGACGAGTTACAACAAGGAAATTAGTCTCCTATCCCTTTGACTTCATATTTAAATACAAGACTAATGTTTTTTTGTTTCCCTTGAGGTTGTTGTTGTTGTTGTTTTTTTTCAAAAAACAAATCCCGCAATACAAACTTACAAAGTTATTCAAAATAAATGTGTAAGGAACCTCTCTTTCAAAACTCTTTGCGGTGATTCCTTAGATCAAAATGAACAAAACAGTTTATGTGAACATATAAAATGCTTAATTTGGACGCTTGCCACCATTTTGTTTTTTACACTTAATAATTTTTATTTCGGTATCAAATAGTTGTTTGCATGAAGTACGCTATGGTTCAGTTTGAAAGAAATTTTTTTTCCTATAGGCTATGTATTTTTAAAATGGCGGCCATTTTAGTTTTTTATAATCAAATATCCCAAAACCAGAAAATCAAACTAATCAAGCAAATCAAACTAACTAATCAAAATCAGTTATCAAACTTTTACAAGCAACAAATTAGTCAAAGAATTGAATAACATAAACAATTATACCAAGCTATTGCCATACAATTATACCAACCTATTGCCATTTTTCTACTTAAATGGAATTTAAATTATAATCCATGCAACTTAATGTTATTTCAATAGTAAAATCTCAAAACTCCTTTCTTAGTTTTCAGATCCGTACAAACTTGGTATTATTGATTAGATAGTTCAATTCGTTAACTTTTTTGCTATACAATTTTTATAACATACAAGTTTTGAGATATTGAGATTAAAAATTTTAAATGGCCGCAATTTTGAAAATACACACCGGAATAAAAATAATATATTTCCTGAAAATGAATATTGAAGAGGTAAAGGTTCGTGCCAAATATAACTTACTACAACCGTATACTAAGGAAAAGAGAAATTATTAAGTGTAAAGATTGCAGCTAATGGCTTAAGAGTCATATTCACCTTTGGGCCAGTTGCCCATTGTTACGCAGTTGGCAATGTTAACCATACATGGTTAACATTTAAATGTTTAAGCTAAAACATGGTGTTTTGTTCCCCTGT
The DNA here is from genome assembly GCA_030545055.2 of Neoaliturus tenellus. NCBI lineage: Eukaryota > Metazoa > Arthropoda > Insecta > Hemiptera > Cicadellidae > Neoaliturus > Neoaliturus tenellus. Next base: position 5,840 of record JAQYXR010000221.1, read on the forward strand.
TTCGGGTGCCGTTTTTCAATCGATTTCCTTTAAACTTGGTAAATGTTTAGTCGAATAGTTATATTAGGCCTCTCATATCTCAAAACTTTAAAAATTTAACAAATATTACTAAGGAAAATCGATTTACTTTAAGACTTCACAGAGAGTAATATTTGTTAAATTTTCAAAATTTTGAGTTGTGAGGGGCCTAATATAACTATTATTTACCCATTCTCCTTTTTTGCGGGGCTTGCGTCAAATGCACTTTAGAGGAAGAGGTGCTCAGGTTTTGGCCGGAGTCTAACCATCCACAGCAACAACTCCAGGCTGCTTTCGAATGCACTGTAAAGTGTTACAACATGTTCTACTCCCGCCTTCGTTCTTCACCGAATCAATCTTCCCTCAGCCCAGAGGCTACACTAGCGCCGCTGTCGGACAACCGGCTAATCACATCTCATTGCCTTCCACATATCTGATGGACAGGCTCTATTGTATTCTATCATTTATCTGTTACCAGACCTCAGGTACATTTAATTACTACCCAATGCGATCGATTGTCAGATAAGACAGTCCGTTATCTAAAAGACTGTGTCTGTAATGTCTGTAAACATTATACAATCTCGATCTTGATGCATTTAAGGTATGAAAGTGAAGAAAGGAAAGTCTCACTTGCTCGTACACCTTATTATCTACCTACGCAGAAAACTGTAACTGAGATATATCACTGTAATAACTAAGTAGTTTTATTTGCTTAAAAATCTCTTTTAGAGAAATATATAATTACAGTGTTTAGGCCATAACCGTTTACTTGATACCATTTATCCTAAGTAGGTTTAAATCACGTTTTACCTACTGGGTATATATTGATGTATTTAATCCTCGATGTTTCATTTTAAAGGATGTTACGACTTTTTTATATGGTTTCAGTTTAAGAAAAAAAGTTTCGTGTTTTAGTTATGACCAAAATGTTACATTGATTGAGCGTGAGTTTCGTATCAGCTTCTTTAAAGTCCATCATCAAACTTCATAATATGGCTAGTTGGGTCAAAATAAGAAGAGAATTCATATGAATTTATGTCTTAATATGAATATTTACCCACATATCCGCCATTTTGTTTTTCCTTCTTAATAATTTTTATTTTGGTAATGGATTGTTCTAGGAACTTCATATTTTAGCATGTGCCTTTACAATACCAATGTCAATTTCGTCAGTAAGAACTATATTTTCCAATGTTTTTTTATTTTTTAATAACTGTGACTGTCTCTTCTGTAACTGCATGTAAAGTGTGCGATGTCTCACCAACTACTCTCCAGGCGGGGGCCTCCTTCTGTGACTGCATGTAGAGTGTGCAATGTCTCACCGATTCCTCTCCAGGCGGGGGCCTCCTTCTGTGACTGGATGTACAGTCTGCGATGTCTCACCAATTCCTCTCCAGGCGGGGGCCTCCTTCTGTGACTGCATGTAGAGTGTGCAATGTCTCACCGATTCCTCTCCAGGCGGGGGCCTCCTTCTGTGACTGGATGTACAGTCTGCGATGTCTCACCGATTCCTCTCCAGGCGGGGGCCTCCTTCTGTGACTGCATGTAGAGTGTGCAATGTCTCACCGATTCCTCTCCAGGCGGGGGCCTCCTTCTGTGACTGCATGTAGAGTGTGCGATGTCTCACCGATTCCTCTCCAGGCGGGGGCCTCCTTCTGTGACTGCATGTAGAGTGTGCGATGTCTCACCGATTCCTCTCCAGGCGGGGGCCTCCTTCTGTGACTGCATGTAGAGTGTGCAATGTCTCACCGATTCCTCTCCAGGCGGGGGCCTCCTTCTGTGACTGCATGTACAGTCTGCGATGTCTCACCGATTCCTCTCCAGGCGGGGGCCTCCTTCTGTGACTGCATGTAGAGTGTGCGATGTCTCACCGATTCCTCTCCAGGCGGGGGCCTCCTTCTGTGACTGCATGTAGAGTGTGCAATGTCTCACCGATTCCTCTCCAGGCGGGGGCCTCCTTCTGTGACTGCATTTACAGTCTGCGATGTCTCACCGATTCCTCTCCAGGCGGGGGTCTCCTTCTGTGACTGCATGTAGAGTGTGCAATGTCTCACCGATTCCTCTCCAGGCGGGGGCCTCCTTCTGTAACTGCATGTAGAGTGTGCGATGTCTCACCGATTCCTCTCCAGGCGGGGGCCTCCTTCTGTAACTGCATGTAGAGTGTGCGATGTCTTACCGATTCCTCTCCAGGCGGGGGCCTCCTTCTGTAACTGCATGAAGAGTGTGCGATGTCTCACCGATTCCTCTCCAGGCGGGGGCCTCCTTCTGTGACTGCATGTAGAGTGTGCAATGTCTCACCGATTCCTCTCCAGGCGGGGGCCTCCTTCTGTGACTGGATGTACAGTCTGCGATGTCTCACCAATTCCTCTCCAGACGGGGGCCTCCTTCTGTAACTGCATGTAGAGTGTGCGATGTCTCGCCGATTCCTCTCCAGGCGGGGACCTCCTTCTGTGACTGCATGTAGAGTGTGCGATGTCTCACCAATTCCTCTCCAGACGGGGGCCTCCTTCTGTAACTGCATGTAGAGTGTGCGATGTCTCACCGATTCCTCTCCAGACGGGGGCCTCCTTCTGTAACTGCATGTAGAGTGTGCGATGTCTCACCGATTCCTCTCCAGGCGGGGGCCTCCTTCTGTAACTGCATGTAGAGTGTGCGATGTCTCACCGATTCCTCTCCAGGCGGGGGCCTCCTTCTGTGACTGCATGTAGAGTGTGCAATGTCTCACCGATTCCTCTCCAGGCGGGGGCCTCCTTCTGTGACTGGGTGTACAGTCTGCGATGTCTCACCGATTCCTCTCCAGGCGGGGGCCTCCTTCTGTGACTGCATGTAGAGTGTGCAATGTCTCACCGATTCCTCTCCAGGCGGGGGCCTCCTTCTGTAACTGCATGTAGAGTGTGCGATGTCTCACCGATTCCTCTCCAGGCGGGGGCCTCCTTCTGTAACTGCATGTAGAGTGTGCGATGTCTCACCGATTCCTCTCCAGGCGGGGGCCTCCTTCTGTAACTGCATGTAGAGTGTGAGATGTCTCACCGATTCCTCTCCAGGCGGGGGCCTCCTTCTGTGACTGCATGTAGAGTGTGCAATGTCTCACCGATTCCTCTCCAGACGGGGGCCTCCTTCTGTAACTGCATGTAGAGTGTGCGATGTCTCACCGATTCCTCTCCAGACGGGGGCCTCCTTCTGTAACTGCATGTAGAGTGTGCGATGTCTCACCGATTCCTCTCCAGGCGGGGCCTCCTTCTGTAACTGCATGTAGAGTGTGCGATGTCTCACCGATTCCTCTCCAGGCGGGGGCCTCCTTCTGTGACTGCATGTAGAGTGTGCAATGTCTCACCGATTCCTCTCCAGGCGGGGGCCTCCTTCTGTGACTGGGTGTACAGTCTGCGATGTCTCACCGATTCCTCTCCAGGCGGGGGCCTCCTTCTGTGACTGCATGTAGAGTGTGCAATGTCTCACCGATTCCTCTCCAGGCGGGGGCCTCCTTCTGTAACTGCATGTAGAGTGTGCGATGTCTCACCGATTCCTCTCCAGGCGGGGGCCTCCTTCTGTAACTGCATGTAGAGTGTGCGATGTCTCACCGATTCCTCTCCAGGCGGGGGCCTCCTTCTGTAACTGCATGTAGAGTGTGCGATGTCTCACCGATTCCTCTCCAGGCGGGGGCCTCCTTCTGTAACTGCATGTAGAGTGTGAGATGTCTCACCGATTCCTCTCCAGGCGGGGGCCTCCTTCTGTGACTGGATGTAGAGTGTGCGATGTCTCACCAATTCCTCTCCAGACGGGGGCCTCCTTCTGTAACTGCATGTAGAGTGTGCGATGTCTCACCGATTCCTCTCCAGGCGGGGGCCTCCTTCTGTGACTGCATGTAGAGTGTGCAATGTCTCACCGATTCCTCTCCAGGCGGGGGCCTCCTTCTGTGACTGCATGTAGAGTGTGCGATGTCTCACCGATTCCTCCCCAGGCGGGGGCCTCCTTCTGTGACTGCATGTAGAGTGTGCGATGTCTCACCGATTCCTCCCCAGGCGGGGGCCTCCTTCTGTAACTGCATGTAGAGTGTGCGATGTCTCACCGATTCCTCTCCAGGCGGGGGCCTCCTTCTGTGACTGCATGTACAGTCTGCGATGTCTCACCGATTTCTCTCCAGGCGGGGGCCTCCTTCTGTGACTGCATGTAGAGTGTGCAATGTCTCACCGATTCCTCTCCAGGCGGGGGCCTCCTTCTGTGACTGGGTGTAGAGTGTGCGATGTCTCACCAATTCCTCTCCAGGCGGGGGCCTCCTTCTGTAACTGCATGTAGAGTGTGCGATGTCTCACCAATTCCTCTCCAGGCGGGGGCCTCCTTCTGTAACTGCATGTAGAGTGTGCGATGTCTCACCAATTCCTCTCCAGGCGGGGGCCTCCTTCTGTAACTGCATGTAGAGTGTGCGATGTCTCACCAATTCCTCTCCAGGCGGGGGCCTCCTTCTGTAACTGCATGAAGAGTGTGCGATGTCTCACCGATTCCTCTCCAGGCGGGGGCCTCCTTCTGTAACTGCATGTAGAGTGTGCGATGTCTCACCGAATCCTCTCCAGGCGGGGGCCTCCTTCTGTAACTGCATGTAGAGTGTTCGATGTCTCACCGATTCCTCTCCAGGCGGGGGCCTCCTTCTGTGACTGCATGTAGAGTGTGCCATGTCTCACCGATTCCTCTCCAGGCGGGGGCCTCCTTCTGTGACTGGATGTACAGTCTGCGATGTCTCACCAATTCCTCTCCAGGCGGGGGCCTCCTTCTGTGACTGGATGTACAGTCTGCGATGTCTCACCAATTCCTCTCCAGGCGGGGGCCTCCTTCTGTGACTGGATGTACAGTCTGCGATGTCTCACTGATTCCTCTCCAGGCGGGGGCCTCCTTCTGTGACTGGATGTACAGTCTGCGATGTCTCACCAATTCCTCTCCAGACGGGGGCCTCCTTCTGTGACTGCATGTAGAGTGTACAATGTCTCACCGATTCCTCTCCAGGCGGGGGCCTCCTTCTGTAACTGCATGTAGAGTGTGCGATGTCTCACCGATTCCTCTCCAGGCGGGGGCCTCCTTCTGTAACTGCATGTAGAGTGTGCGATGTCTCACCGATTCCTCTCCAGGCTTGGGCCTCCTTCTGTAACTGCATGTAGAGTGTGCGATGTCTCACCGATTCCTCTCCAGGCGGGGGCCTCCTTCTGTGACTGCATGTAGAGTGTGCAATGTCTCGCCGATTCCTCTCCAGGCGGGGGCCTCCTTCTGTGACTGGATGTACAGTCTGCGATGTCTCACCAATTCCTCTCCAGGCGGGGGCCTCCTTCTGTGACTGGATGTACAGTCTGCGATGTCTCACCAATTCCTCTCCAGGCGGGGGCCTCCTTCTGTGACTGGATGTACAGTCTGCGATGTCTCACCGATTCCTCTCCAGACGGGGGCCTCCTTCTGTGACTGGATGTACAGTCTGCGATGTCTCACCAATTCCTCTTCAGGCGGGGGCCTCCTTCTGTAACTGCATGTAGAGTGTGCGATGTCTCACGGACTACTCTCCGGGGGTGGTTCCTCCTTTTGTGACTGGATGTACAGTCTGCGATGTCTCACCGATTCCTCTCCAGGCGGAGGCCACCTTCTGTGACTGGATGTAGAGTGTGCGATGTCTCACGGACTACTCTCCGGGGGTGGTTCCTCCTTTTGTGACTGGATGTACAGTCTGCGATGTCTCACCGATTCCTCTCCAGGCGTAGGCCACCTTCTGTGACTGGATGTAGAGTGTGCGATGTCTCACGGAATACTCTCCGGGGGTGGTTCCTCCTTTTGTGACTGGATGTACAGTCTGCGATGTCTCACCAATTCCTCTCCAGGCGGGGGCCACCTTCTGTGACTGGATATAGAGTGTGCGATGTCTCACGGACTACTCTCCGGGGGTGGGGCCTCCTTCTGTGACTGGATATACAGTCTGCGATGTCTCACCAATTCCTCTCCAGGCGGGTGCAACCTTCTGTGACTGGATGTAGAGTGTGCGATGTCTCACAGACTACTCTCCGGGGGTGGGGCCTCCTTCTGTGACTGGATGTACAGTCTGCGATGTCTCACCAATTCCTCTCCAGGCGGGGGCCACCTTCTGTGACTGGATGTAGAGTGTGCGATGTCTCACGGACTACTCTCCGGGGGTGGGCCACCTTCTGTGACTGGATGTAGAGTGTGCGATGTCTCACGGACTACTCTCCAGGAGGGGGCCCCTTCTGTGACTGCATGTAGAGTCTGCAATGTCTCCCTGATTCCTCTCCAGGAGGGGGCCCCTTCTGTGACTGCATGTAGAGTCTGCAATGTCCCACCGACTACTCTACGGAGGGCTCATTGAAATGCAGTGGAGGGCTGAGAGTGGTAGGTGAGGCTTCTTGTATTTCCCCTTAATCCTTCCGCTGCTCCCCTGCATCAATGCTTACAAATACCTGCGTCAAACTGAATGTTAGTGTAAAGGGACTTTTCGGTCACAGTAGCTTAAATTCAGCACTCACTAACTCTATAACTCAAAATCTTATTCAGTGTCTCAAATTATAGTTTCAATCTTTGTTTTTAGTAATTTAGATTTTACTATAAAAATTGCCGCCATTTTGAAACAAATAAAGATAACTTAATTCTGTGATCATCATTTTTTTTATTTAATAGACATTTTAAATTATGTATAATATGACAAATGTATAAATGATAAAAATGATAAGAACTACGTTTTGTTTAGTAAGAAAAAAGTTCAATGTTCTGTGTACATATTCTGTCCCTAAAAATACCAGCACTCTAATTCTCTAATAAAAAAGTCTAATCAATGGAAACTGGTCCAAAGATATAGAAGTTCTTACTGTGGTACCTCAGGGGTCTGTTTTGGGCCCACTTTTATTCTTAGTACAAGTAAATGATCTTCCCAGCTCTGCTGTAGGTAACTATTTCTTATACGCAAATGATACAACTTCTCTAAATGCCCACTTTTATTTTAGTTCTTTACAAAAAGTTGTTGATTCTACATTATATGAGGCCTCAACATGGTTTAGGGCTAATGGTTTCTTAATAAATGAGTCTAAGACCCAAAACATTTTATTCAGTTTAAAACAAAAACCACCAAACGATACGTCACAAAATTTTGTTACAACAGTTAAGTTTTTAGGAATCTACATTGATGAAAACTTCAGTTTTACAGTGATGAACATTAAGCCTTTAATTTGACGTTATCTTACATTATTAGATATATCACTTTATCACTATAGTTATTGACTTTGTCAAGCATTATTGTAAAACGACAATAAAACATTCTCATTCTCATTCTTATTATGCCTCTCGGGGCTGTAGCCCTTTTAGCCCTTACGTAAAACCAGTCCTTGATATTAAATATAAAAAATTCATTGTCTGCCACCCTCTACATTTCGGGCTTTAATTTGATTTACCAACATCAAACCAGATGTCTAATTCGATTTACACATTTGTATACTTGCTCATATTAAAAATTTTCCTCTAGCTCCTAGGTGGATATTTTCCTCATACAACACATTAAACTTAAGAAAAAAATATACGCCTGAAGATTCAAAAAGTTGGTTTTTATATGTTGGTAAGTAAAGTAAGTATTAAAGTAAGTAATTATTAAAGTAGTATTAAAGTAAGTAATTCTCCAGAACATATTATGCCATTGTGAAACTTCATGTATCTTCTGTATAGTTCACCATCATAATTAAAATGAATTCTTCAATAAATTAAGTAATTAATTTGAGCAAAGCTGATGCAGTACCTTGATGAATTGTTCTGTCTAAACTGCACAGTAAAACAAAAGAGCCTACGTAAATTGTGTAAATAACATCAATAATAAATACTGTATACAACAAATAACTAAAATAATTAAAATTTAATAATAAATGACATTTGTTTTTTGTTTTTTTTAAGGGTGAAAATGGGCGCTTTATGGGAAAACCTTTCACTCCAACACCTGAGAGTGACCAAAAGGAAACTGCTAGAAGATTGACAATATTACAGGTTGGTAAAATGCAAACCATGTAGAATACAAAACAGATTTTGCTCTTTTTTCATATGATTCAACGAAATAAATTAAACAAAAGCCAAAAAAATCGGTTGTGTGATATTTGATACTCTTTTCATGGACTGATAACCTTTTTTAAATTAGAGCATACACTGTTGCTTATTTGGCCGACATGTAGGGAACCAGAAGTTTAAATGCTAAGGAGTGTTTAGTTGTCACTGAATGGTTACTTAAGGGACTATACATATCGGAGAAACAATTAAATAAACATTACAATAGTCGTTTCACATATGGTCATACATTAAGGAATGTGGGATTACCAACTGAGAAGTGTTCAAGTTGAATTTTATATAAATGCTCAGTTGAAGTCTTCAAAGCAACACAAGTTACAATGATTGTGGTTAGTTTTTACTTTTTGGGTAGTAAAGAAATGACTGGGTATAGCTTTATAATGCCTTCCTTTCCCATGACAGTATATAGTTTGGTGGGACACTGAAGGATTCACAAATTACGCAGCAGTCATTAATTAGGTCCTCCACTGTTTTCCCAGTATTTTGTTCCCATTAAAACTTCTGGTATCCACCATGTTGCGGAAGGGAGCGATACGCTCAAATTTGAACATGGACATTAATGAAGGAGCAGAGGTGTATTTACATATGGGCTAAATGGGCTAAAAATTTACCGCCAGTCAAATTCTCTAATAAAAAAACTCTAATGAATGGAAACTGGTCAAAGATATAGAGGTCCCAGCTCTTCCTGTAAGAAGCTGTAAGAAAGATATCTTCCCAGCTCTGCTGTAGGTAAATATTTCTTACACGCGGATGATACAACTTCTTTAAATTAATATCCACTTTGATTTTAGTTCTTTACAAAAACTTGTTTATTCTACATTATATGAGCCCTCAACATGGCTCAGGGCTAATGGTTTCTTAATAAATGAGCCAGAAAAAAACAAAACATTTTATTCAGTTTAAAACAAAAACCACCAAACGATACATCACAAAATTTTGTTACAACGGTTAAGTTTTTAGGAATCTACATTGATGAAAACTTAACATGGAACTCACATATTGCATTCATATCAAAGAGGCTGTGTAGAATGATTTTCTTACTTAGACGTATATTGTATTGTGTTCCTGAGGATTATAAGATACACATATTTTGCTTTCTTTCAGTAAATTATTAAATATGGACTTTAAATTTGGGGTAACAGTAGTAACATTAAAGACATCCATTGTGAAACTGCACGAACCTTCTGTATAGTTCACCATCACAATTAAAATGAATTCTTCAATAAATTCAGGAATTAATTTGATCAAAGCTGATGCAATACCTTGATGAATTGTTCTGTCTAAACTGCACAGTAAAACATAAAAGCCTATGTAAATTGTTTATAACTAATAATAAATACTGTATATAACAAATAACTATAATGATTAAAATAATAAATGACATTTGGTTATTTTTAGGCTGCAAATGGGCGCTATGTGGGAAATGCTTTCACTCCAACACCCTATGTGGAAAATACTTTCACTCCAACACCCTATTTGGGAAAACCTTTCACTCCAACACCCTATGTGGAAAAACTTTTCAAACCTGAGAGACGCCAAAAGGAAATTGCTAGAAGATTGACAAGAGCTGAGGATGACTTGAAACATGAAAACATAAAGTTGGCTGTTGCCACAACAGTACTTGAAGAGCTCGAAAAACAAAAAGTGTCTGAAAAAATAAGTGATGCAACTCCGATTCAACAGCTAACAAGACTTCAAAAAACAATCAATGACAAAATATCAAAAGCAAACGCCCAAAAAGAAGACTTAGCTGTAAAATCTGCAGTTTCAAAAGTGTTGGTTGAAGAGTTGAAAAAAATACTGGTTGCTAATGGTGGATCTGCAGATAAAAGTGAGGATAACAACATCAACAGCCCCAAGATTCGTAATAAAATTGCAATCTGGCAGGAAAAGCAGAAAAAGACAGATGAAGCTCTGGCTGCAGTGACAAAGCAGCTTGAAGAGCTTGAAAAAGACACCGAAAACAAAAATCAAATTAAAATCGAGTCAGCCAAAGAGAAGAAATACCAGTTGACTGTTGATTCAGCAGTGGCCAAGACAGAGATTGAACAACTTCAACTTCTGTTACCGACAACCGGTGCTACTGGTGGCACAAGTGAAAAAACTGCGTAACCCTGTACTTCAATTCACCATTGGCAGTTGAAAATTACAATAAAAAATATATTTTAATATATTTTACCCTGTATTTTTTGTTATCCTAGATGTAATAGAACTTACTGTTATACAGGATGTCTTTAAAAGAGATGCTCTAAAACACCTGAGTATTATACAATTGTATCACCTAAATCATGACGGGGTCCACACCAATCGCAAAGTAAATATCAGACGATTCGTGAACGAAAACTCACTAACTATAGAGTGGCCAATGTTCTAAAAATATTTTGGTTCCTCTCAAATTACCACTTTGTTCCCCGTACCTTACTGTTTGCGATTTTTCTCTAGAGCATTGCAAAGGGTTAAATTTATGTTCCACCAATTAATTAAGTACAAGACCCTTTGAAAGAACTATAAATTCGGAGAAAACAATCAATTGGCCTATAATGGCTTAAGGACAGGCTGAGTTGCAACATAACTCCCCGCCCCTCCCTGGTCCCCTTTTTCGTCTTTGTTTTGTCACACAATAAATATTTTTTCCATACAGTGTTTAAAAAAGTCATTGAACGGAATAATAATTTTTGAACCGATTGAGCCAAAGTAATAAAACTTCATAAGCATTGTATTGTTAGAATAATTTTAATAAATAAGATCCGAAATACTCGACCTTTTGAGCTTAGGTTTGTTGCACATTTCTCATAATACAAACCGACTTCATATTATGTACTGTATAATATATTATAGGTTAATGAAGTTCTTCGCAAGACATCCTTTAGGGGACCTTCATAAGGGAAAGTCGTAAAGAAAACTGCATTAGACTGCATTATATCATATATTATTTTAAAGTGCTTTGTATTATGAACAATGTTTTAAAACCCAACCTCAAAAGTTAGGTTTTGGAGTATTGACTTACACTTATAGATTTCCTCTGCAAGGATATATGCATAATGATTTAAATGGCAAATATTCATATACGAAATTTCATGATTTTTAGCATATGTCGGTTCGAAAATTATCTTGCCACTATGTCACTTTCTTAACACGCTGTACAAGAATTTTCCTTTCCAATTCTATTTCTTTTTAGCAATGCGTAGTTGATCATAATTAATGCAATGTTTCAAAACCCAACAAATCATTCGTCTAATCCGATATTTTGGAAATTTTTTACTGTCTCCTACTTGGAATGAATTACCAACTGAGCCAGTTCTCTCCAGTCTGCAACACTGCCCTAGGCGCCGCCTCGACCTCATCAAGCTTCCACTCACGGCGGATTTGTTCCTTACCGAAGTAGCATTCGACGTCGACTGAATTATTTATAATCTCAGTGCAGAGTGCATTTAAATTGATTTTGAAATTCACTTATAACTAACTACCATTGGAAAGTTTCTGTAGACATGATTGGATAGAAGTTCTGGCAGACAGTAATGGCCAGGTTTTGTATTTTATTAAGAAGCCCGAATATAATTGGAAAAAACCATTTTAGGTTAGCACAATTTTTACACACGTTCATTTTTATGTATAGCTGTTTTTGTAGTAATTTTACATACATAAAACTTTAAGTAGATTACTAAAATGAAAAAGCGAATCACAAATATACTAGTCGGTATGCAATGTAAGTCGTTTACAATGCAAGACAGTGCAGCAGTAGTCATTTAACACCATTTTAATGCTAACTCCACGTCGGAGAGACTTATTATTCTACTAATAGCACGATCTATCAGTAACTGCCATCTCAGCGATATACTTGCCAAGCGACTTCTGGTTTAGTAGGGTTTTTGGAATTTTGCCTAATCGAAACAAATTTATTCCGCTGCGTTAGTACTCAATACTCATTGCAGAACAGCAATAAAAAGTAAAGGGAATAAAAAGTTTAACTTTTTAATCCCAAAAGTAAGTTTTAAAAACCATCAAGTCTGTTGTATCATAAAAATTGTTGTAAAAGTAAAAATTCCACCGATACGACCATTAAAATAAGTAAAAATAATATTACGAGACCGTCATAAAAAGATGCATTATTAAGCAAAATAAAATCCGTTGCTTAATGAGGTGTTTAGCATACAGGTTTCGCATTAAAATACAAATTCTAAAGAGAGAGCTTGGATTTTAACAAAGAAGTGTTTTAATATAGACTAGAAATCGCCTCCTGATCGCAATTCGACCAAAATTCCCGTTGATCTGGACCCAAGAATAAAAAAACAAACATTTTATAACTGAAACCTTTTTCTCCTGTTTTTTCAACAGCTGTCTAAAAACCGTTGTCTAATAATGATTCAATCAAATTTCCTTCCTCCATAAGATTAATATTGGAACTTTGAAAGCCTGTGAGATGTAGCATTGTGTCCGATGTGAATTAGAATGATACTAGACATCTTTGCCTGGTCAAAATTCGACCAAAAATACAGTTGGCCTTGGCAATTAATTTAATAACGATGGAAATGTCATAAATTTTGAAAGCTGGGCTGAAAATAACACTCTTTTTCTGCGTAGGCCTATACAGTTTTCCATTCACATTTTTAACATTTTCATTTTTAACATTGCTTTAACATTTTTTCACAAATAGTGCATGTTACATATTTCAACAATTTCAAACCATGCATTTATTTCGAATATGTAAATGGTGCGAAAAGAAGTTTGGAATATATTCGTAGCTAAAGCATTATCATTTTTTGTAACCCTAGTAACGATTTAAACATTTCAATTCCTCAAAATTATTAGTGAATCAGTGAAATTGTCAGTTCCATTGAAAATTGTATAGGTTGGTAATATTCATACAAATTGTCGAGTTAGGAATATGTGAAAATAAAAATACCGGATAGCCAACTAAATTACGAAATCTTGAAAGATGTAAACAAGATAAATTTGAAAAGAAGTTCTACGTTACAAACATCAGGAAAGCTGCACCCCGGAATATCTCAAAAGTATACAAATATTCAGTGTCATCAAGAGCAAACCGTGAGAGCGGATACTTTCCTAAATTTTGATGATTTCCAGGACGTTTGTCATAAAGAGCGGCTATCTAAATCTTCTGTAAATTCCAAGATCGACTTCTTCTAAATCCTCAGTGACCAACCACCAGACCGACTGCGTACCAATCTTCGACTTCCTGGCTTGGACATTTACCATGAGAGCGACCACATTTATTTACCAATCTTCGACGTCCCGGCCAGTAACCTAACCACTTCAGCGACGACTTACCCAAATGAGGACCTTTACCTACAATCTGCTATATAATTATATATTTATTTCTTGGAAATTTTTAGTCTAAATAACTTTGTATTTTGGCCTATTTGATTAATAAATTTAATTAGAATGGTTAATCTGCCTTTATTATTAACAAAAGGGTTTTGAATACGGTAACAGTTAGGAGTGTTCCAAAAGATGTGTTTAACATGTTTAAAATAATATGTTTAAAAAGTTTATGTAAAAAATTTACATTACAAGTGACAAGTGAATTATAATTATATTGTGTTTCTGTTCATCTACAGTACGATACCTTTCTAACGGCATGCGCGGATTTATCATACGTTGCACACAAGCTAAGAAAAAAGGAGGGAAAGAATCATACTTGCCAATCAATATATAGCCGATGGACATGAAACTATTTTGAATTGGATTAATTTGAGAAGCGTTGACCTGGCGATTTTACACTTAGTGTATAAAATGGTGTCATTAGCATAATGACGTTTAATGGGCCAAATTAATAATAACAAAAATGTTATAGCAATCAGAATACACAAACGGAAGGTTACGTACCCGTAAACAAATAGAATGTTTGTAGGTCCTCAGGTTTAATAAAACTATTTATTAGAAGTATCAAAATATAAATTTCCAGAATGAAATCTTTTTACAAGATAAAGAACGAGTCATTGCCAGTCGATAGGCTACTCGACGATTACAGCTCCAGTCTGAGCGCTATTCAGATGGTGAGAAACTTGTATAAAATAAAAATAAAACAATCACATCTATATATTTAACAAACTAAGGTAAAAAACCTTTGGACAGTTTGTCTGTGACTTCTACTGGACCAATTTACATGCGGGTTGTACCAAAATAAACGTTTTCGGTTCTATATTAGCAGGTTTTATTCGTATTTCAAAAATATTTACGTTAAATCGGTCAAAAATGAAAAATAAACTTTTCTTATGGAGATTTAACATGGGGAAAAAGCCAACATTTCCAATCCTTTGGACAGTTCGTCTGAGACTTCCACTGGACCAATTATGACGCAGTTTGTACCAAATAAAACGTAAACCTTTGTATATTAGCAGACTTTATTTACTTTAACATTATCTTACTTCCTTAAATTAAAAATATCGACATTTTCAAACCATTACAATTTATTTATTTTACATGATTTCAATCAGATGATTGTAAACACACGAGGTATTTTGTCTAAATACAGAATGTATAAACAAAAGCTCATGAAGGATTTGGTTTATTATGGCCAGTACCTAAAAACGTTTACAATTATTATGATGTATTGTCATTTATGGTCATTTATGAAAAGAAAGTTGCTTAATTATGTAATTAACGTTATCTTACTTTCTTAAATTAAAAATGTCGGCATTTTCAAACCTTAACAATTTATTTATTTTACACGATTTCAATCAGCTGATTGTAAACACACGAGGCATTTTGTCTAAATGCAGAGTTAATGAACAAAAGCTCATGAAGGATTTGGTTTATTATGGTCAGTACCTAAAAACGTTTACAATTATTATGATGTATTAGTATCCTTTAATTGGAAAGAAAGTTGCTTAATTATGTAAAATAGCTGATTGCTATGAAATTAAGACGGAATTGTAAAGGTTCAGTTTAAATAAATTGTTTAAATTTGTATTAAAAGAAACGGATATATCGGAAATTCATTGTGCAATCAATTTGTCGGTTGCCAGGTTGTAATGCTTTACATTTCTCCCACTCACCAACGGAATTTGTGGCACAGTCGGTAGCGTAACTTTACACTATCCAGAAGGCATGGGTTCCAATCCGAACTCCTCAAGTATACTTTTTGTAATGTGTCTAACAACGGGGTCACTAATAATTGTTTTATTATAATTGTTTTATTCGGTGATGGTTCCGATATTTATTTTAAGCAAAATAGAGACATTAAAATAGGCCTATTTATATGCCTTTTCAAATTCTCAAAAAACTTATTTATTAAATTTAAAAAAATAATAAATACAACTTGATAGTTTAGGCTTGCTTATTTCTTATGTTTTTATGTTATGTGCTTATGTTTTGATTAGGCTACTAAGGTTTAGGCCTAAGTCTAACAATGGATTTGTTATGTTTATAAAATACTAAAGAGTGTCTGTGTTACATAAGTTAGTAAGGGTGCAGCATTATTGTTTTTAAGGAATATGCCTATAGGCTTACTTTGACAGACACTCCAACTAAAATTATGTAATTTTCTGTGAAATAAATTTGTTTTCTTTAAATTTGAATAGTTATTGAAACTTGCATACTACAGCATAAATATTGCTATATGAAAGTGGTTATGAATGGTTTCTCTACGTTCTATCCTACCCTAATACCAATATTTGTTATAGCCATCCATCATAAGTTACAACACTGTAGGCCTTTCCTAATTATTGAAAAAAACTGTTAAGAACTATTTATCCAATAGGCCTACAAGTGGATATTGGTCTACTTATTTCTGATGTTGTTGAACCTAATAGAACAGTTTCCTTAGGTTATTTAGGTTTGCGCCTACCTAAACAATCAAATTAACATGTTTATAAAATACTAAAGAGTAGGACCTATAAGTACAAGGATGCAACATTATTGGTTTTAAGGAATAGGCCTACTTTTCCGATGCTCCAACTAAAATCGTAGTATTTTCTGTAAAATATATTATTGTTCTTGGTATGGCAGTTCAAAGAAGTACATTCAAAGAAGTACATCTTATAGACTACCTTACATGTTTGCACTATTATAGCATTTTATTTACCACTAATGGAGCTTTATCCGTCGAGTATCGACGGGCAACCACTATTAATTAAATAAACTATTTGTCACTCCCTGTTACTCCGAACGAAAACTGCAAGTTAATAAAGACAATCCCATTTTTTCAGTCACCGTTGTATTTTTATTTGAAAGTTTACTGATAAGTAAACAGAAAAACCAAATCAATTAAAATGACAGAAGAGAGACATTTTGTTTTATGAAGACAGCTGTTTGTTTTCATGAAATGAATCATATGTTATAGGTGAACTTACTAAATTTAGTCTTATATTTTTAAATACATGGAATCTTTTTTAAGTCCAGTGTGGCGAAGCACATTGAACTGAGGGCAACAAAAAATATTTCATGGCGTCTACGGAGAATTCCCTTTAATTTGACACCTCAATCATCAAAATAAGTTCATAAACAAGAGAGTTTTGCTGCTCACAAGAAATACCTTACGAAATTAGTACGATAGATTCTACTCATCTACAGCACCTTTCTAATGGTATGCGCGGATTTCTCCTACGATGTACAGGAGCTGAGATAAAAAAGAGGAAACGAAACATGCTTGCCTATTAATAGATTGAGCAATAGAGCGTACATCAGCTAATTGTTTCATTACGATTCATGTTTTAGTTTTTATGTCCCTTAACCTGAAAAAAGACTTATTTTAAATGTAAGTGAGAATGACTATTAGGTCAAGTGACTTCAGGGTGGCTATATTTCATGGGTGACCGCTTATAACCATCTTAATCCTAATATAAAGCTTGCATAATCTACTTTATAAATATCTTTTTTTTTAATAAAAACTAATTTCTATATCCGAACGTTGTTTAGACTTGTAAATTTATAAAGTAAAGAGTGGGGAGAGTTTTACTTTTTTATGTAATTTGTGTTTCTCTTCAATTCTAGATTGTGCTAAGTTTCATCGTCTTTTAATTCATCGTATCCGTTAAGTATTTCATACGATAGCACCAAAACTCGTAGATCCTAAGTTTTTTGTGAAATCTTAACTCACCAGGGTCACCTGTCCGGTTAAACAAGCCTCCTTTTTTTTGTAAACCTCGTGAATGAAAGAGGTTAGCTCTATTAATGTTATTTGCATAGCAACAGTCTAAAACAACAAGTTAGCTAAAGGTAGGAAGCTAGTTAGCTATTGTACAAAGTTAAACATAGCTAAGGGTTTCAGATATGATAGCACAGAAAAATCAAACAAAAGAGCTAAAGATTAAAGAAAACTAAAGGCGGACGCAACGATAAATTGAACGATAAAACTGCAACGACAAGTCGGTACGTTTTGTAGGATATCGGACGTTCGTTTACATGTAACGATTGGTCTGAACGATATGACGGTGCATGAACACGTTCCGTCTTTCCGCACAAGAATTGACCATATACACTACAAGTCAGTCGGTGTTTTCCCCTCATTTGTACTTTTTTATTTCTGTCAGAATAATCTTTACTTTTAATTTGCCACAAGCAAGGAAAGTTTTTTGGTAGTTCTACAAACTCTATCAGGAGCTCCCCGGAAAGGCCTTGACATTTCTGTTCTTTCTCCAAAATAAAACTGGTAAGCAACAAAACTTCAAACCTTAAACAACAAATGGAACTCACCCAGTAGGCCTAATCACTCCAAAATACGAGATGAAATATGAGACGACGACGACAAAACTGCGGTCAAGACAGGTGTATCCGTTTATACTCGTACCAACTTGCGAAGCAACGACTTGGCCTTATACAAGCCCACGAGATTTTTGCAATTTTCCACAAACCTACCAATCTGGCTCCAACTCATACAAGTGGTAACGACCTATGGTAACGACTTGCTGTTTACACCGTCCGAAACTGTAGCCCAATAGCCCAATAGTGTCTTGACAAAGGAGGAATGCGTTCTGTCAGTAGCCACCGTCGAGTTGGTTCGCATTTTGTCCGTCTGATGGCGCCACCGCTGCCCACGTCCCCTGATTGGCATCACCGAGGAGAAGACCAGTTTTGTTGCTGACTAGGAAGCTGTTCACTAATTGGACTGTCCAGGTCATCAGAATAATGTCTTGGCTGAAAATATGGATTTTAACAACTCATAAAAATTTGCAAATAAATTGACACGGATAGTATACAACGTAGTGGATAGGCTATATGACTAGACATAATAATGGATATAACTCAAAAATTATTCCTTGTTATTATCTAGAAATGTTAAGGAGGGTCTGATTTTGATAAGTATTGTCTTTGAAATATAAGGAAAAAATGTTTATGAATTCATAATGTAGGCCTACATGACTACGAGCTTTCAAGTTTGTTACATTTGGTGTAATGATAATACAACAAACTATAACTTACTATGTAATGTTGGAAGTTTATCAAGGGTAACTCGTTGGATACTACATTGTTCCATTTTCAAATTCAAATTAAAAATTTTATATTAGTGAAAGTCACTTCAAGTTGTAAAGCGTATAGCATCTTGTATGGCATATTTTCAATTGATTATTTTCACTCAATCGAAATATTAAACTTGCTCCTAAACGAAGTCATGAAAAGGTAAGTTAAAGCCAAGCTTTTTGTGATTTGTCAATTCTAAAACAGGATTAGCAATTTGATATATTATTAGATATATTGCCCATAATTCGTTCATAATAATTTAAGTTTATGTTGAAACTAAAATAAACAGTATTCTTAACTTTGTGGAATTAACATAATCCAAGATTAATTAATTTTAGAGGTATTGTCAAATGAATAAAAGTCTGTATAGACAACAACGTTCTTAGCTGTCATACTGTTTGTTTGGTAACAAATATTATTTATGTTATTTGTCTAGTGTTGATAATATGTACCCCAAAACCATTTAACATTTCCCAAAGATGTAAAATGTGTCAGATTTTGCAGTTAATCCTCTTATAAGTCTTAGAGAGTGTCAATAGCGTTGATCCTAATCTGACAAGAGTCGGTCCAGCTCTCACCCCCTCGCTGTGGGAACTGCGTGTGCCTTGCAGTGCCTATTAAATTCCACAAATATGTTTCTATATTATATTAGATAGAGATGTTCGTATGTCTACTACGAAGCTTTATATTAATCATTTAAAATCATATGAAACAGTGTTA
Source organism: Neoaliturus tenellus (assembly GCA_030545055.2). NCBI lineage: Eukaryota > Metazoa > Arthropoda > Insecta > Hemiptera > Cicadellidae > Neoaliturus > Neoaliturus tenellus. Next base: position 25,082 of record JAQYXR010000221.1, read on the forward strand.
AAACAGTGCAATTAAAATTGTCTTTTCTTTTATACAAAATTATTTTCTTTATAATTTCTTATTTCATTCTGAAAGATTTTAATAGATATATTTAGCATGATTGTAAGTTTTGTTAAAAAAATTATTATTTAGTAAAGTGATCCACACATATTTACTTGAAGGTAGACTAGGGTCATTAAGAGTTTGACGGGGGAAGTATAATATTGATGAAACTTCGTAATTTCCTTCATATTTAAATGCAAAAAGATAAAATTCATAGTCCATCAGTTGCTTTAAAGAAATTGAACAGAAAATAATGCCGTTACTTTATCATCAACTTATACTGAAATAACATAAATATATTCGTAGTTAAGGTTACCTTTTTATAATCTTCTGAATAACCGTAATCTAGGAATAATAAAAATAGTTAAACAAAGTTTATTGTGTTTTACGTTACATTTGAATCTTTTGTATTAACTTTAATTGTAATATATAGAAACAAACGTTTATTATTATAAATCTGACAAAAACTCTGTTCTATTTGCTTACAGAAGGTTTCGTCGCAGGGAGACAGATGGGTCGGGCGGCGCGGTTAGTTGTCTTGCCAAGAGTGTGTGTAAAACAAATCTCTCCAGTAATATACTAGCCGCTGGCTGTTAACAAGAATTTATGCGCTTTTCTGTATTATAAATACACCATATTACAACTGGCACAACTTTTACTTGTGAAATAAGAATCTTAAGTCTAAGAATCGTTAGTGCTGATTTCTTACCATTCTCCATGTAGCCTATATCCGCATTCCCGCATTTTATACATATCAAATGTTTAATATTGTATGCTTTACATTACTAGTTGTGATATCAATACATATTTTACATAAATGTATTTATTTTAGATCAAACCAATTTTTGTATTTAATAAAATGTGTAAGAAGTTTGATGTATCAACGCCAGTAATGATTTTGTAAAAGAACCAAATTCTTTTAGGGAAAGTTTGTGGGTATCTCGGGGATCAAACCCGTGACTTCTTGAATTGAAGTAAAAGACGGTAACCGTTAAGCTAGCAAGACATCCTATCCTTAAACCCGAAAGAAATATATGATTACTTCAAATCATAAGCCGCGTCCGCACTGGCCGAACAAAGTTCTTCCGAACATTTGTTTGTTCGTTGCTAACCTATTAGAATGTAAATCATATGGTCGGTAATTGTTCGTTAGGAATGTTTGTTGATTTTTTATGTTCGCCGAATAAGTTCGCCAAGAATGTTCGGCCAGTGCGGACATGTTGGAGTGCTAGTAGTGGGGTTTGGTTTCTTTCAAAATGGAAGTCGTGCCATCTGCCGCCAGCTGCCATGCCATACAGCTTCCGGTGGGGCAGATGGCAAATCAGATGCTGTCGCCATATGCCATGCCATATAGCTTCTGGTGGATCAGAGGCTATATCAAATGATGGGGTGGAGATGGGGTGAGCAGATACCGTTAATGTTTGAAGTAGGAGTTAGTTTACAAAGGAGAGGGGATAATTGCTTCAAGGTCATGTGGAGGGTTTTTTAAAAAAGACTGAACTGTTAAGAGTTCAGTTTATCGGTGATTGTCTTACAGGTCAGTCGAAACCGACAAGCGACCGAAGAATAGCTTCTACATCATTTATTGCCGTAGAAGATACATCTGGAACTTGTACAGGGTTCTGAGGAGTTGGTGAAGTTGAATTTCTCGGAGGATCTTCCCTTGGATGAGTTGTGGATGATATTTCTTGAACTTGAAAATTTTCTTGGTTGGTCTCCATTGTTACTGTAGTGTAAATTAGAGTGGAGATGTTGTTAGCTCAAGAGCATAGAAGAGAATGAGGTAGGAATTATTGTCAGTGCACTTATATAAGGAATAGTGGGGGTAAAATTGATAGGTGTAACAAGTTGAAAATTGTTGAAGTGTAACATAGAACGCAAAATGTCGTGAATAACACTATCATCAACATTAACCTGCGAAGTTGTAGAAGAGTATAATGGGTTAAAACTGTACTTCTTCCTAACTCTATTTAAATTAGTTGCACACTTTGAAATTGAAGGTTTAGAAGTACTTCGTAATATGTGTTGTGTTCGTAAAAGTTTTAACCTTTAACATTGTGCAGCCATCATAACTGATGTGTTACATTCAGAAGTTAAAAGAAGAGTGAGGTATAAAATGAAGTGTAAAGGAAATTGAAACAGAAAACCACAGTAGTAATATCGTTCGTTAGAATCAACTAAACTCATTTAATGAAGTGGCTAGAAAGCCACATGCTAATGAATGCTAAATTGCATGTTAGAAGTAACAAAGCCTAGAAGCAGATAAAAACTGGGAAGGCTGAAACAGCTAGCACAGACACTGGGAAGGCTGAAACAGCTAGCATAGGTTTGCATGGGGTTGGCATTCTGGAACAGCGAGGCTGGTGTTTTGACGGAGATGGTTGGGTGGTTATAATTAACTTAATAAAATAAAAATTAAATATATTAAATACATAAATTTATTAATATAATTTAATTATATTGTTTGTCTAAAAGTGGAAATTGATCAATTGAAGTAATTATAGCCACAGTGTTAAATCTAAACCAATTTAATTGTAAAACATTTAAATAGTGTAAGTTAAACAATTGAATATATACATTCATATTAATAAGTGATTTCTATTTTTGACAACAATGTTATTAGCTGCGTTGTGTAATTTTATTCGGTGAACATTTCTTACTAGCAACTTTATGACCCTTTGTGATATAAGCCCATTATCGCAAATGACTTTTGCACAGTAATTATATCACTTGCGTCAGCTATTTTCGCAAACTTTTAACTTTTCTTGATGACCTTATGACGTCACGTGATAATTTGCGAATATCATACTTGTGTTTTGGCACATCCGTCCACCTCATGTGTCAGTCACATGTTTAAAATCTCACTGACCTCTAGACCTATTCACGTGAGTGTAAGTACTCCGCTCTTAGGCGGATCGGATCATATATAAACTCCGACCGCTAGTCGTCTCTAGTCATGGCTTCCTCTTCGGCGCTCACCACACCTTCCAGCTGGGACCTGGGATCAGCTACCTGGAGGGCTGCGGCTTAGACTTGCTGGACGACCTGCTCATCGTGATAAGGAGCGTGTTCCCGCAAGCAAACATAGAGGTAAAACAATTTATATGTTAAATTTTTAATAATTCTTATAAAGTAATTATTAACAACTTTTATTTTCTCTCTAATAATTACTAAAATGTTTAAATAATTATTTATGATACAACGCTGTAGGTGCGAACCAAATAATATAAATAATAAATTTAAAATAAATGTAAATTACTTGATTAATTAAATTAATTATAACCAAGTAATTTTTTGTTGTTTTTTTCTTTGTTTTAGATATAAATCTCCTTTATTTTAATGGAAATCCCAACTTTATACAAATCGGCTAAAGCTGTATTTACTGAATATATTTTACAGAAATATCAAACAAAACAAACATTAGAATCAGCCATAATTTTCTTCCACAAAACATTAGGCGTGAAATCATAACAAGCCACTACACATCTTGCAGAACAAGTTTAATTTGTTTTTATGTGTTTGAAAATGAAAAGATATGCCGCTACTGTTATGAAAGTGAAAAAGTTAAGTTTTCAAAATTCACACAAGTGGTCGAGTTTAAGACTGGACACAGACAAAACAATATAAATTATATAAATAAAATTTGTATGAAATGTGGCTCGTGCTGTATTGAAGAAACTAGTTGGGAGTGTGGATGTGCATAAGTAATTATAATGATTTTAGTTTAATAAACATAAAGCCAAATGATTAAAAGTAAATAAAAAACATCAAGAAAAGCTTGCTTAACTTGGTTCGTATAGTTAATTATCTAATTGTTATTTTATTTTTATGAGTGATGAGGCTTAGTTGTTTAAAACAAATGTTTAAAAGTTGCATTTCTGTATTTTATGTGTGTACTATTTTATAGTTGTTTTACCTTCCTGATGGCAACCGAAACCAATGAGAAAAAATTACAATTTTTAAATTTAGTATCTGACAAAATTTTTACACCTTCACCGACACTCCTAATATGTCAGTGTTTTAGACCTAGGATAGCGTGGAATGTTAAAATTTTTATTTATTTCACGCTTAAAACATGTTCTCACTAACAAAAGCTTTTTGAATTAAAAATAAATAACAAGTTTGAAGGATTTTAAACAGTAGCAGCTTTTATACAGATACTCTTAATATGGTAGTGTTTCAAGTCTAGGAAAGATGTGTTTTATGCTTGGGAGTGAATTGCAATGGGAGCACCAAAATTGAAAACCCTACACTGGGCTGGAAGTTACATCAAGTATTTAAAACTACAAGTCGAAGCAAGAGATTTAAAATTGAAGAAATTGGAAATGGAAAATCGAGAAATGAAGAAACTAATATTACACATGTCTGGTAATTCTACAGTTCAAAAACGTGAAGAAAGAAAAGAAATATTAGGAATCTAAATTATCAACAATCTTTTTAGAGAATGGGGAATAGATCACTTTGTGGTAATGGAATAACATGCCGCTTAGTGATCTATTCCCAGTTCTCGCTTGATATCCAATGGCCTTGACCTATATAAAAGTGGTGGGGGGAAAATCACATAAGAAAAAGTTTTTAGATGTAACTATCAGTATAAATCTAACACGATGGATAGGTTGTTGGTTCTGTGTTTACAAGAAATTATCAATAATGGGTTTCTTTACCATTACATCACGAGATCAAATGAGTGTGAAATACCTAAAGAAATTCGTGAAATGCTCATTAAATTTAAGAAAGACAATTATGGATTTGCTATCTATCTTGCTTATACTTTTAAATATGGTACAAAAATGTGTCATGATTGTGGAAAATCGTCTGTTTTAGATTTTGAACAATTCCAAGATGATGGAGGTAAGTTAGTTCATCTTGTAAAAGGTCAAATAATGAAATTCGAAACATGTAATAACACTTGCGAAATTTGTGCACAGTGTTTGTTTGAATTTATTAAGTATCGTGCATTCAAACCATAATACCCCTTCCACATATAAAGGAGAGGGGGAAAAGAGTGGGGGTTATAACTAGGTCTGGGAACGTGTATAAATGCAGGTTGTTTGAAGAGAGTTTTATTATTGTTGCGGCATTAGCAGAAACATCATGGAATTCAAAGTGCGCCATTTCAAGATTAAATATGAAGAGTGGACCTCTGTTGCTAACTTCATTGCATCCAAAGAAGAAGATTACAAGTTGATGCAAGTATATTGTTACATACAAAATGAGGAAAGCCATCACAAGGTGATGAGCTATCTCAACAGGCCAAATGTAACGTCGAGGAGTCCAGAATTTGTCAAATACTTAAAAGAGGAAGATGCGGACGTCATATTGGAAGTATAGTATAAAATTTGAAATGTGAAAAACAATGTATAAACAAATGTGAAACAAAAACAAATGTGAAAAAATTATAAATAATTTTGTTGGGGGAAGAATATATAAGTCGGTGGTGGGGGAAATGTGATAAAAGAAGTAAAACTTTAGAAAAGAGTTCACTCTGTACGACGACAGTGAAAGATGGCTGATCCTTCTGCAACACCAGATTGCTACCAAAACCTCGAACCAAAGATGCTTTGTACTACTCCAACACCAAATTACCATCAAGCTCAACAGACGCAAGTATCGCATTATTCTTCCACATCAGTGTCTTCCACATCAGTGTTGAAAATGCCAAAGCCATATCCAAGTTGTATGTACGAGCCAATAACACCATCCTCAGCAAGACTAAGTAAAAACGTAAGAATGAAAGAAAGATATTAGAAAAAGATAGAATTTACAAAATTACAACTAATAGCGCCTTCCATTGAAGTTGGATGTAGCAGAATAAAGACTTTACAGAAAACCAACACATATTTGATACAATTATTGGACACTATCGAAGAGTTGAAGAATGGACATTTTGAAGAATGGTCAATTTAATTGCCTTAACAAAAATCAACCGTGTCCACTTTTCCCCACAATCTGGCCGAAATGTCTGTTCGCTGGAAGAGGAGGATCGCCAACAAAAAGTTTACTACTTTGAACGTGCTAAAAAAACTTTCGTCAGCAACAGAACACCCACGATTGTGGGGTATTTGATAGCCTTTTCACGTACCTACTGGTCCGGGAAAACCCCTGAACACCTTGGAGAACCTATCATCAAGGAAACTGCGGGATAATCTGTGGTGGAAGATAAAGTGGATGGGAGTGAACGTAATCAAGCCTCCCCATCTGAAACCGCCCCAGCAAAAAGTTGCACCGAAAAGACTCTCATTTTCATTTAAAAAGAAATGGAAGCAACCCTATAAACCCTCCACAAAGACCCCTACCGTGAAAAACAACAGAGAAAGGAACCTTCAGGGGGCCGATGTTACCGAGACACTAGCTGCCACCACGTTCCTGGAGAGTGTTCAACAACCCGTGTCACAACTACCGCAATCCCCGGATGGACGAGATGAATGAATTCATTGACACGACGCTGTTCCCAAATCCACCCACTAAACTAAACCTGGTCACAGACTTTAGAGCTAAGTTTGAATTAAAGTCCCCAACAACCGAAAGCGAGGATCAAAATCCGACGCAAGAAAAAAGTCGAAGTCCCCCAACATACACAATGAAATCAATGGAGGTTGAAGAAACTCGACCTCCAAAGCCGGAGGCTACGGCAACCAATGATGAAACTGAAGAGGTTTGCGTCCATAGCCGCCATAGAAGTCCCTGTGCTGCGTCCACCGACCACTACTCAAACCCCACTCATGGCTCCACAAACTTTTCACCCTGGAAAAGGCCCTTACCCTAGAGGAAACATCATCCGGAAGTGAGTTTTATTGACGGAAAGTACGTGAGGATGAACAATAGTAAGTTGAAAGACTTGGTCCACAACCCAAACTTCGATTGATCGTCCCTTGTTGGGAAAAAGTAGTCCAACAAAGAAATTGTTTTAAGTTTAGTCTTTGGAAGATTGGTGGATGATCATCTAGTCAACCCGTGTTATTTTTAGTACTTGTGTAAGAAAAGTATCTTGTTAAATTGCTTTAAAATATTTATTTTAGAAATAACACAAGAAGAAAATTCTTAAAAATATGAGAAAAATGACTAACTACCAAATAAACTAATCTGCTCAATGTGTTCTAAATAAATAAAACTCTGTATCCAAATTTTTGTTTAGTTTTAACTAAACCCGTTTAACATTTAGATTCAATGTCTCTACAAATTTTTCAATAATAAGATGCCAAATTGACTTCATTATACTACTTTTAAACATCAACTTAACATTTTACTATTAGTGTCTTTGGCTATATTTTACTCATCGCACCCATAGAATATTTTGATAACTGTTTAATAAATACTTAATAAATTTATACTCATTAATTTATTTTGTATTTCATTGTTATAACAATCCGGAAAACACCAGATTGTAATAATTTGACATAAAATAATGGTTTGAGTATGTAAACCAAAATACTATATTTTCAAAGCCAATTAACTGGTTATTTATTTTAATCCCAGCTATATTGGCAACAAGGTTAGTAAGAGAAAACAGTTTGTATCAACCCCATCGGAAACCATTGAGAAATTCATCAGCTTAATTGAGAAAAGCCTCTTTGGAATTACTTATGACCCAATATCGTAAAGCTCTTCTAATAGATGTGTTCATAGGTTTATAAAGGTACTCCATTCATTAACAAAATGTATGCATTTTCTTATACAGAGCCTTGTATTTTTTATGTAAAATAAAGCTATATGTTAAGCCTTTTTTATACCGATATTTTCTCTGATTTTTCAATTTAATTTTTAAAGATTTTTGAATTAATAGTAAAATAAAGTTGATTATAAACTTGGAATTTATTTTTTAATAAATTGGTAGAAGACATGTATAGGTCGAAGAGACCTGTTAATTGTCAAACGTGAGCGATACTAACGTTGTTTAGAGGGCTGATTCAGTTTAAATCGTTTTTCAAAAGTTAAAACAGTCATTTGAGTTTGAATCACGGGTTTTTAACCCTTTTTTAGACTATAAAAATAAATATTTTAAATCATGTATTTTTTTACAATTATAAATAAATTTTAAACAAACATTTATTTTAAAATCAAGATTTTAAAACGTTTATCGACTCTCTATGTTTTTGTCTTTAACCTTTAATTATATTAATAGACATTTAAATTTTTTTACTGTGATTCATTTTTACAGTGTTTTTAAGGAATTAATTATTAAAGAAGGTCGATAGAGGTGATACCCCCGATGACCTCTGCACCATAGAGAATGTCCTTTGGGATCGACAGCCACGCCCCCCCCCCACAGGATTCACCACCCATGGTCTGCCTACGTTGGCAATAGGATTTCGAGTTTTGATTTCTTTTTGGCTGCCTTGTCGCATGCTTTCCCGATGTGATCGCGGTATGTAAGCTTGACCACAAGGAAAAGTCATAGTAGATCTGTAAAAAAGTAGCTATTAGTAAAAAAGTGTTATAACCAATACCTACATTAACTCATAATCCAGTCAAATTTGTGACAGTTAACAAGTAGTAACAAATGATAGTTCTTTATACTGTATAGTAGCCAAAGTTTTGTGTTAGCATCAGTCGAATATTTTCAACTGATATAATTTGAAATATTTTATTTACTAACTCGAATACGATTGCAAAGTTTCGGTTTATTTGATTTACTATATGTCAACTTGTCTGATTTGTTTAAATAATTGTGCTTTAGATCAGAAAATTTGTCTTAAATGTAAATTTAACACTTAGGACAGTAAACAATGGGAGTAAATAAAGCATTCATCAGTGGCTTAATATTTTTCCACCATCTAAAGCACGAGAAAATATCTATTGGCACCAAAATTATCATGAACTCTTCATCCATTTTCTCTCTAGACCTTCAAATGTATTTCTTTCGTAATACTATTTTTACTGACTTGATACCTTTGTATAATATATCAAAATCTACTTACGTAGTTGAATAAAGATATCAAATCATGTGCGTCAATGGTACTTCACAAAACATGCTGTATTGTGTATTTAGTTTAAATTACAATAATATAACACCACAACTAACTTAGAGATAAACTGTTGAAAGAGATTGATTGGTAAACGTCATCAATCTAAGAAATCTATTGGACGTCAAAACCTTCGATTTCCTGGGTAGGGTTTAATGGTTTGAATAGATCAAGATGCCTTTGTTCATCGCGTGTGTTTTGGGTGTTTCCGGAGGGGCTAGGCGGAGTAGTTCTTGGAAAAATGTAATCAATTTCAATGCTACTTTGAACTGTCAATGTATATTAACAGTCTTTTAGAACACTTCAACTTCTGCTGTCCGATACGTGGCAATGGAGATTTTTATTCTCTTTGAAAACTGGTTTTAGTTTAACCATAGGTTTACGTCAAAGTGTTAACGTGTTTACGTCAAAGGGTTAACAATAGTTTAAGCAGTCAAACTGTTAACGTGCCTGCTGTGGCTACTGAGTGCCGTGCTACAGTCGCACACCTTCAGTTGGCCTCACTGGGGCAGGTGTCCCGATCTCGCCGTCTAGCAGGAATTTATAGTCCAAGTTGTGTCCCACAGGTCAGTCAAACTGTTAACATTCCTGCTGTTGCTACTGAACGCCGTGCTACAGTCCCACGCCTTCAGTTGGCCTCACTGGAGCAGTTGTCCCGATCTGGCCGTCCAGCAGGAATTTATAGTCCAAGTTGTGTCCCACAGGTCAGCCAAACTGTTAACATTCCTGCTGTTGCTACTGAACGCCGTGCTACAGTCCCACGCCTTCAGTTGGCCTCACTGGGGCAGGTGTCCCGATCTGGCCGTCCAGCAGGAATTTATAGTCCAAGTTGTGTCCCACAGGTCAGTCAAACTGTTAACATTCCTGCTGTTGCTACTGAACGCCGTGCTACAGTCCCACGCCTTCAGTTGGCCTCACTGGGGCAGGTGTCCCGATCTGGCCGTCCAGCAGGAATTTATAGTCCAAGTTGTGTCCCACAGGTCAGCCAAACTGTTAACGTGCCTGCTGTGGCTACTGAGCGCCGTGCTACAGTCGCACACCTTCAGTTGGCCTCACAGGGGCAGGTGTCCCGATCTGGCCGTCCAGCAGGAATTTATAGTCCAAGTTGTGTCCCACAGGTCAGTCAAACTGTTAACGTTCCTGCTGTGGCTACTGAGCGCCGTGCTACAGTCGCACGCCTTCAGTTGGCCTCACAGGGGCAGGTGTCCCGATCTGGCCGTCCAGCAGGGATTTATAGTCCAAGTTGTGTCCCACAGGTCAGTCAAACTGTTAACGTGCCTGCTGTGGCTACTGAGCGCCGTGCTACAGTCGCACGCCTCCAGTTGGCCTCACTGGGGCAGGTGTCCCGATCTGGCCGTCCAGCAGGAATTTATAGTCCAAGTTGTGTCCCACAGGTCAGTCAAACTGTTAACGTGCCTGCTGTGGCTACTGAGCGCCGTGCTACAGTCGCACGCCTCCAGTTGGCCTCACTGGGGCAGGTGTCCCGATCTGGCCGTCCAGCAGGAATTTATAGTCTAAGTTGTGTCCCACAGGTCAGTCAAACTGTTAACGTGCCTGCTGTGGCTACTGAGCGCCGTGCTACAGTCGCACGCCTCCAGTTGACCTCACTGGGGCAGGTGTCCCGATCTGGCCGTCCAGCAGGAATTTATAGTCCAAGTTGTGTCCCACAGGTCAGTCAAACTGTTAACGTGCCTGCTGTTGCCACTGAGCCCCGTGCTACAGTCGCACGCCTTCTATCGGCCTCACTGAGACAGCTACTATCTTTATAATAATAAAAAAATTAAAAAATATAAATCTACACGGAATTTGATTACATCAAAATTTAAGTCATAAAACATATTATTTAGCACATTTAAAAATAAGTATGATCTTCAACTTAACTAACTAAAATTCTTCAACTTTTTTATCTTTAGATTTGCAAACTTTGAGGTTGTTCTAAATTTGGTTTTTTATTTACAATTTAAATATAAATGGAATGCTTGCTGATAAGATATAATTAACTTCATAGCTACGATTAAGTGATATTTACTGTATACTAACGTTATGAAATACTTTTCAATTTTTAGTCGTTCATTTGAAAATGTTTTATATTGTTCAAGTATACCAAGTAATAGAATAGAATCATCTTTAGAATATTACTTGATAGAAAACAATTAGTTTTAAAATCCTAACTAGTAACTAAGTAGAAGGCAATAGATAGACCAATAAAAACATCTAAATAGATGTTAACGTCGAGATAGAACTAAACCAGTTCACACGAACAACTATCAATACTTCCCAGAAGACAACACAAGCAGAAAATTTACTGTATACTAACGTTATGAAATACTTTTCAATTTTTAGTCGTTCATTTGAAAATGTTTTATATTGTTCAAGTATACCAAGTAATAGAATAGAATCATCTTTAGAATATTACTTGATAGAAAACAATTAGTTTTAAAATCCTAACTAGTAACTAAGTAGAAGGCAATAGATAGACCAATAAAAACATCTAAATAGATGTTAACGTCGAGATAGAACTAAACCAGTTCACACGAACAACTATCAATACTTCCCAGAAGACAACACAAGCAGAAAATATGTCACGTTGATATTGCTTATCTTGGTACTCCACTGTTGTTAGAGGCCTAAAGTGCTCCAACACAAACATGCAATAAGATTAAAAACATTTTGAGATATACAGTCATGAGGTAAGTATCTTTTAGTAACATTTAATTCTCTTTAATTTGTCTTAAATTAAACTTCATTTATTACAGATCCGAAAAATATTTACGTTGAACCATTGCGAAAATCAATTATTTTATTTTCCTTAGGAAAAAAAGCACAAGGTGTCTCGTCTATTGTTTGTATTCATATTATTACAGTTAAAATATCGGTAGTAGACGTTAAAAGTTTTTTGATCTCCCCGTAAAGCAGGGATTTATAGACTAAGTTGTGTCCCACAGGTCAGTCAAACTGTTAACGTGCCTGCTGTGGCTACTGAGTGCCGTGCTACAGTCGCACACCTTCAGTTGGCCTCACTGGGGCAGGTGTCCCGATCTGCGCAACCAGCAGGGATTTGTAGTCTAAGATGTGTCCCACAGGTCAGTCAAACTGTTAACGTGCCTGCTGTGGCTACTGAGTGCCGTGCTACAGTCGCACACCTTCAGTTGGCCTCACTGGGGCAGGTGTCCCGATATGGCCAGCCAGCAGGAATTTATAGTCCAAGTTGTGTCCCACAGGTCAGTCAAACTGTTAACGTGCCTGCTGTGGCTACTGAGCGCCGTGCTACAGTCGCACATCTTCAGTTGGCCTCACTGGGGCAGGTGTCCCGATATGGCCGTCCAGCAGGAATTTATAGTCCAAGTTGTGTCCCACAGGTCAGTCAAACTGTTAACGTGCCTGCTGTGGCTACTGAGCGCCGTGCTACAGTCGCACACCTTCAGTTGGCCTCACTGGGGCAGGTGTCCCGATATGGCCGTCCAGCAGGAATTTATAGTCCAAGTTGTGTCCCACAGGTCAGTCAAACTGTTAACGTGCCTGCTGTTGCTACTGAGCGCCGTGCTACAGTCGCACGCCTCCAGTTGGCCTCACTGGGGCAGGTGTCCCGATCTGGCCGTCCAGCAGGAATTTATAGTCCAAGTTGTGTTCCTAAGGTCAGTCAAACTGTTAATGTGCCTGCTGTGGCTACTGAGTGCCGTGCTACAGTCGCACACCTTCAGTTGGCCTCACTGGGGCAGGTGTCCCGATCTGGCCGTCCAGCAGGAATTTATAGTCCAAGTTGTGTCCCACAGGTCAGTCAAACTGTTAACGTGCCTGCTGTGGCTACTGAGCGCCGTGCTACAGTCGCACACCTTCAGTTGGCCTCACTGGGGCAGGTGTCCCGATATGGCCGTCCAGCAGGAATTTATAGTCCAAGTTGTGTCCCACAGGTCAGTCAAACTGTTAACGTGCCTGCTGTGCCTACTGAGCGCCATGCTACAGTCACACGCCTTCAGTTGGCCTCACTGGGGCAGGTGTCCCGGTATGACCGTCCAGCAGGGATTTATAGACTAAGTTGTGTCCGACAGGTCAGTTTAACTGTTAACGTGCCTGCTGTGGCTACTGAGCGCCGTGCTACAGTCGCACGCCTTCAGTTGGCCTCACTGGGGCAGGTGTCCCGATCTGGCCGTCCAGCAGGGATTTATAGATTAAGTTGTGTCCGACAGGTCAGTTTAACTGTTAACGTGCCTGCTGTGGCTACTGAGCGCCGTGCTACAGTCCCACGGATTCAGTTGGCCTCACTTGGGCAGGTGTCCCGGTATGGCCGTCCAGCAGGGATTTATAGACTAAGTTGTGTCCCACAGGTCAGTCAATCTGTTAACGTGCCTGCTGTGGCTACTGAGCGCCGTGCTACAGTCGCACACCTTCAGTTGGCCTCACTGGGGCAGGTGTCCCGATATGGCCGTCCAGCAGGGATTTATAGACTAAGTTGTGTCCCACAGGTCAGTCAATCTGTTAACGTGCCTGCTGTGGCTACTGAGCGCCGTGCTACAGTCGCACACCTTCAGTTGGCATCACTGGGGCAGGTGTCCCGATCTGGCCGTCCAGCAGGGATTTATAGACTAAGTTGTGTCCCACAGGTCAGTATATCTGTTAACGTGCCTGCTGTGGCTACTGAGCGCCGTGCTACAGTCGCACACCTTCAGTTGGCCTCACTGGGGCAGGTGTCCCGATATGGCCGTCCAGCAGGAATTTATAGTCCAATTTGTGTCCCACAGGTCAGTCAAACTGTTAACGTGCCTGCTGTGGCTACTGAGCGCCGTGCTACAGTCGCACGCCTTCAGTTGGCCTCACTGGGGCAGGTGTCCCGATCTGGCAGTCCAGCAGGGATTTATAGACTAAGTTGTGTCCCACAGGTCAGTCAAACTGTTAACATTCCTGCTGTGGCTACTGAGCGCCGTGCTACAGTCGCACGCCTTCAGTTGGCCTCACTGGGGCAGGTGTCCCGATCTGGCCGTCCAGCAGGAATTTATAGTCTATGTTGTGTCCCACAGGTCAGTCAAACTGTTAACATTCCTGCTGTGGCTACTGAGCGCCGTGCTACAGTCGCACATCTTCAGTTGGCCTCACTGGGGCAGGTGTCCCGATATGGCCGTCCAGCAGGAATTTATAGTCCAAGTTGTGTCCCACAGGTCAGTCAAACTGTTAACGTGCCTGCTGTGGCTACTGAGCGCCGTGCTACAGTCGCACACCTTCAGTTGGCCTCACTGGGGCAGGTGTCCCGATATGGCCGTCCAGCAGGAATTTATAGTCCAAGTTGTGTCCCACAGGTCAGTCAAACTGTTAACGTGCCTGCTGTTGCTACTGAGCGCCGTGCTACAGTCGCACGCCTCCAGTTGGCCTCACTGGGGCAGGTGTCCCGATCTGGCCGTCCAGCAGGAATTTATAGTCCAAGTTGTGTTCCTAAGGTCAGTCAAACTGTTAATGTGCCTGCTGTGGCTACTGAGTGCCGTGCTACAGTCGCACACCTTCAGTTGGCCTCACTGGGGCAGGTGTCCCGATCTGGCCGTCCAGCAGGAATTTATAGTCCAAGTTGTGTCCCACAGGTCAGTCAAACTGTTAACGTGCCTGCTGTGGCTACTGAGCGCCGTGCTACAGTCGCACACCTTCAGTTGGCCTCACTGGGGCAGGTGTCCCGATATGGCCGTCCAGCAGGAATTTATAGTCCAAGTTGTGTCCCACAGGTCAGTCAAACTGTTAACGTGCCTGCTGTGCCTACTGAGCGCCATGCTACAGTCACACGCCTTCAGTTGGCCTCACTGGGGCAGGTGTCCCGGTATGACCGTCCAGCAGGGATTTATAGACTAAGTTGTGTCCGACAGGTCAGTTTAACTGTTAACGTGCCTGCTGTGGCTACTGAGCGCCGTGCTACAGTCGCACGCCTTCAGTTGGCCTCACTGGGGCAGGTGTCCCGATCTGGCCGTCCAGCAGGGATTTATAGATTAAGTTGTGTCCGACAGGTCAGTTTAACTGTTAACGTGCCTGCTGTGGCTACTGAGCGCCGTGCTACAGTCCCACGGATTCAGTTGGCCTCACTTGGGCAGGTGTCCCGGTATGGCCGTCCAGCAGGGATTTATAGACTAAGTTGTGTCCCACAGGTCAGTCAATCTGTTAACGTGCCTGCTGTGGCTACTGAGCGCCGTGCTACAGTCGCACACCTTCAGTTGGCCTCACTGGGGCAGGTGTCCCGATATGGCCGTCCAGCAGGGATTTATAGACTAAGTTGTGTCCCACAGGTCAGTCAATCTGTTAACGTGCCTGCTGTGGCTACTGAGCGCCGTGCTACAGTCGCACACCTTCAGTTGGCATCACTGGGGCAGGTGTCCCGATCTGGCCGTCCAGCAGGGATTTATAGACTAAGTTGTGTCCCACAGGTCAGTATATCTGTTAACGTGCCTGCTGTGGCTACTGAGCGCCGTGCTACAGTCGCACACCTTCAGTTGGCCTCACTGGGGCAGGTGTCCCGATATGGCCGTCCAGCAGGAATTTATAGTCCAATTTGTGTCCCACAGGTCAGTCAAACTGTTAACGTGCCTGCTGTGGCTACTGAGCGCCGTGCTACAGTCGCACGCCTTCAGTTGGCCTCACTGGGGCAGGTGTCCCGATCTGGCAGTCCAGCAGGGATTTATAGACTAAGTTGTGTCCCACAGGTCAGTCAAACTGTTAACATTCCTGCTGTGGCTACTGAGCGCCGTGCTACAGTCGCACGCCTTCAGTTGGCCTCACTGGGGCAGGTGTCCCGATCTGGCCGTCCAGCAGGAATTTATAGTCTATGTTGTGTCCCACAGGTCAGTCAAACTGTTAACATTCCTGCTGTGGCTACTGAGCGCCGTGCTACAGTCGCACACCTTCAGTTGGCCTCACTGGGGCAGGTGTCCCGGTCTGGCAGTCCAGCAGGGATTTAGAGACTAAGTTGTGTCCCACAGGTCAGTCAAACTGTTAACATTCCTGCTGTGGCTACTGAGCGCCGTGCTACAGTCGCACGCCTTCAGTTGGCCTCACTGGGGCAGGTGTCCCGATCTGGCAGTCCAGCAGGGATTTATAGACTAAGTTGTGTCCCACAGGTCAGTCAAACTGTTAACATTCCTGCTGTGGCTACTGAGTGCCGTGCTACAGTCGCACACCTTCAGTTGGCCTCACTGGGGCAGGTGTCCCGATCTGGCCGTCCAGCAGGAATTTATAGTCTATGTTGTGTCCCACAGGTCAGTCAAACTGTTAACATTCCTGCTGTGGCTACTGAGCGCCGTGCTACAGTCGCACACCTTCAGTTGGCCTCACTGGGGCAGGTGTCCCGATCTGGCCGTCCAGGAGGAATTTATAGTCTATGTTGTGTCCCACAGGTCAGTCAAACTGTTAACATTCCTGCTGTGGCTACTGAGCGCCGTGCGCCGTGCTACAGTCGCACACCTTCAGTTGGCCTCACTGGGGCAGGTGTCCCGATCTGGCCGTCCAGCAGGAATTTATAGTCTATGTTGTGTCCCACAGGTCAGTCAAACTGTTAACATTCCTGCTGTGGCTACTGAGCGCCGTGCTACAGTCGCACACCTTCAGTTGGCCTCACTGGGGCAGGTGTCCCGATCTGGCCGTCCAGCAGTAATTTATAGTCTATGTTGTGTCCCACAGGTCAGTCAAACTGTTAACATTCCTGCTGTGGCTACTGAGCGCCGTGCTACAGTCGCACGCCTTCAGTTGACCTCACTGGGGCAGGTGTCCCGATCTGGCCGTCCAGCAGGAATTTATAGTCTATGTTGTGTCCCACAGGTCAGTCAAACTGTTAACATTCCTGCTGTGGCTACTGAGCGCCGTGCTACAGTCGCACACCTTCAGTTGGCCTCACTGGGGCAGGTGTTCCGATCTGGCAGTCCAGCAGGACTTTATAGTCTATGTTGTGTCCCACAGGTCAGTCAAACTGTTAACATTCCTGCTGTGGCTACTGAGCGCCGTGCTACAGTCGCACGCCTTCAGTTGGCCTCACTGGGACAGGTGTCCCGATCTGGCCGTCCAGCAGGGATTTATAGACTAAGTTGTGTCCCACAGGTCAGTCAAACTGTTAACATTCCTGCTGTGGCTACTGAGCGCCGTGCTACAGTCGCACGCCTTCAGTTGGCCTCACTGGGGCAGGTGTCCCGATCTGGCCGTCCAGCAGGGATTTATAGACTAAGTTGTGTCCCACAGGTCAGTCAAACAGTTAACGTGCCTGCTGTGGCTACTGAGCGCCGTGCTACAGTCGCACACCTTCAGTTGGCCTCACTGGGGCAGGTGTCCCGATCTGGCCGTCCAGCAGGAATTTATAGTCTATGTTGTGTCCCACAGGTCAGTCAAACTGTTAACGTGCCTGCTGTGGCTACTGAGCGCCGTGCTACAGTCGCACGCCTTCAGTTGGCCTCACTGGGGCAGGTGTCCCGATCTGGCCGTCCAGCAGGGATTTATAGACTAAGTTGTGTCCGACAGGTCAGTTTAACTGTTAACGTGCCTGCTGTGGCTACTGAGCGCCGTGCTACAGTCCCACGGATTCAGTTGGCCTCACTGGGGCAGGTGTCCCGATATGGCCGTCCAGCAGGAATTTATAGTCCAATTTGTGTCCCACAGGTCAGTCAAACTGTTAACGTGCCTGCTGTGGCTACTGAGCGCCGTGCTACAGTCGCACGCCTTCAGTTGGCCTCACTGGGGCAGGTGTCCCGATCTGGCAGTCCAGCAGGGATTTATAGACTAAGTTGTGTCCCACAGGTCAGTCAAACTGTTAACATTCCTGCTGTGGCTACTGAGCGCCGTGCTACAGTCGCACGCCTTCAGTTGGCCTCACTGGGGCAGGTGTCCCGATCTGGCCGTCCAGCAGGAATTTATAGTCTATGTTGTGTCCCACAGGTCAGTTAAACTGTTAACATTCCTGCTGTGGCTACTGAGTGCCGTGCTACAGTCGCACACCTTCAGTTGGCCTCACTGGGGCAGGTGTCCCGATCTGGCAGTCCAGCAGGGATTTAGAGACTAAGTTGTGTCCCACAGGTCAGTCAAACTGTTAACATTCCTGCTGTGGCTACTGAGCGCCGTGCTACAGTCGCACGCCTTCAGTTGGCCTCACTGGGGCAGGTGTCCCGATCTGGCAGTCCAGCAGGGATTTATAGACTAAGTTGTGTCCCACAGGTCAGTCAAACTGTTAACATTCCTGCTGTGGCTACTGAGTGCCGTGCTACAGTCGCACACCTTCAGTTGGCCTCACTGGGGCAGGTGTCCCGATCTGGCCGTCCAGCAGGAATTTATAGTCTATGTTGTGTCCCACAGGTCAGTCAAACTGTTAACATTCCTGCTGTGGCTACTGAGCGCCGTGCTACAGTCGCACACCTTCAGTTGGCCTCACTGGGGCAGGTGTCCCGATCTTTCCGTCCAGCAGGAATTTATAGTCTATGTTGTGTCCCACAGGTCAGTCAAACTGTTAACATTCCTGCTGTGGCTACTGAGCGCCGTGCGCCGTGCTACAGTCGCACACCTTCAGTTGGCCTCACTGGGGCAGGTGTCCCGATCTGGCCGTCCAGCAGGAATTTATAGTCTATGTTGTGTCCCACAGGTCAGTCAAACTGTTAACATTCCTGCTGTGGCTACTGAGCGCCGTGCTACAGTCGCACACCTTCAGTTGGCCTCACTGGGGCAGGTGTCCCGATCTGGCCGTCCAGCAGTAATTTATAGTCTATGTTGTGTCCCACAGGTCAGTCAAACTGTTAACATTCCTGCTGTAGCTACTGAGCGCCGTGCTACAGTCGCACGCCTTCAGTTGGCCTCACTGGGGCAGGTGTCCCGATCTGGCCGTCCAGCAGGAATTTATAGTCTATGTTGTGTCCCACAGGTCAGTCAAACTGTTAACATTCCTGCTGTGGCTACTGAGCGCCGTGCTACAGTCGCACACCTTCAGTTGGCCTCACTGGGGCAGGTGTTCCGATCTGGCAGTCCAGCAGGACTTTATAGTCTATGTTGTGTCCCACAGGTCAGTCAAACTGTTAACATTCCTGCTGTGGCTACTGAGCGCCGTGCTACAGTCGCACGCCTTCAGTTGGCCTCACTGGGGCAGGTGTCCCGATCTGGCCGTCCAGCAGGGATTTATAGACTAAGTTGTGTCCCACAGGTCAGTCAAACTGTTAACATTCCTGCTGTGGCTACTGAGCGCCGTGCTACAGTCGCACGCCTTCAGTTGGCCTCACTGGGGCAGGTGTCCCGATCTGGCCGTCCAGCAGGGATTTATAGACTAAGTTGTGTCCCACAGGTCAGTCAAACAGTTAACGTGCCTGCTGTGGCTACTGAGCGCCGTGCTACAGTCGCACACCTTCAGTTGGCCTCACTGGGGCAGGTGTCCCGATCTGGCCGTCCAGCAGGAATTTATAGTCTATGTTGTGTCCCACAGGTCAGTCAAACTGTTAACGTGCCTGCTGTGGCTACTGAGCGCCGTGCTACAGTCGCACGCCTTCAGTTGGCCTCACTGGGGCAGGTGTCCCGATCTGGCCGTCCAGCAGGGATTTATAGACTAAGTTGTGTCCGACAGGTCAGTTTAACTGTTAACGTGCCTGCTGTGGCTACTGAGCGCCGTGCTACAGTCCCACGGATTCAGTTGGCCTCACTTGGGCAGGTGTCCCGGTATGGCCGTCCAGCAGGGATTTATAGACTAAGTTGTGTCCCACAGGTCAGTCAATCTGTTAACGTGCCTGCTGTGGCTACTGAGCGCCGTGCTACAGTCGCACACCTTCAGTTGGCCTCACTGGGGCAGGTGTTCCGATCTGGCAGTCCAGCAGGACTTTATAGTCTATGTTGTGTCCCACAGGTCAGTCAAACTGTTAACATTCCTGCTGTGGCTACTGAGCGCCGTGCTACAGTCACACGCCTTCAGTTGGCCTCACTGGGGCAGGTGTCCCGATCTGGCCGTCCAGCAGGGATTTATAGACTAAGTTGTGTCCGACAGGTCAGTTTAACTGTTAACGTGCCTGCTGTGGCTACTGAGCGCCGTGCTACAGTCCCACGGATTCAGTTGGCCTCACTTGGGCAGGTGTCCCGGTATGGCCGTCCAGCAGGGATTTATAGACTAAGTTGTGTCCCACAGGTCAGTCAATCTGTTAACGTGCCTGCTGTGGCTACTGAGCGCCGTGCTACAGTCGCACACCTTCAGTTGGCCTCACTGGGGCAGGTGTCCCGATATGGCCGTCCAGCAGGAATTTATAGTCCAATTTGTGACCCACAGGTCAGTCAAACTGTTAACGTGCCTGCTGTGGCTACTGAGCGCCGTGCTACAGTCGCACGCCTTCAGTTGGCCTCACTGGGGCAGGTGTCCCGATCTGGCAGTCCAGCAGGGATTTATAGACTAAGTTATGTCCCACAGGTCAGTCAAACTGTTAACATTCCTGCTGTGGCTACTGAGCGCCGTGCTACAGTCGCACGCCTTCAGTTGGCCTCACTGGGGCAGGTGTCCCGATCTGGCCGTCCAGCAGGAATTTATAGTCTATGTTGTGTCCCACAGGTCAGTCAAACTGTTAACATTCCTGCTGTGGCTACTGAGCGCCGTGCTACAGTCGCACACCTTCAGTTGGCCTCACTGGGGCAGGTGTCCCGATCTGGCCGTCCAGCAGTAATTTATAGTCTATGTTGTGTCCCACAGGTCAGTCAAACTGTTAACATTCCTGCTGTGGCTACTGAGCGCCGTGCTACAGTCGCACACCTTCAGTTGGCCTCACTGGGGCAGGTGTCCCGATCTGGCCGTCCAGCAGGAATTTATAGTCTATGTTGTGTCCCACAGGTCAGTCAAACTGTTAACATTCCTGCTGTGGCTACTGAGCGCCGTGCTACAGTCGCACACCTTCAGTTGGCCTCACTGGGGCAGGTGTCCCGATCTGGCCGTCCAGCAGGAATTTATAGTCTATGTTGTGTCCCACAGGTCAGTCAAACTGTTAACATTCCTGCTGTGGCTACTGAGCGCCGTGCTACAGTCGCACACCTTCAGTTGGCCTCACTGGGGCAGGTGTCCCGATCTGGCCGTCCAGCAGGAATTTATAGTCTATGTTGTGTCCCACAGGTCAGTCAAACTGTTAACATTCCTGCTGTGGCTACTGAGCGCCGTGCTACAGTCGCACGCCTTCAGTTGGCCTCACTGGGGCAGGTGTTCCGATCTGGCAGTCCAGCAGGACTTTATAGTCTATGTTGTGTCCCACAGGTCAGTCAAACTGTTAACATTCCTGCTGTGGCTACTGAGCGCCGTGCTACAGTCGCACGCCTTCAGTTGGCCTCACTGGGGCAGGTGTCCCGATCTACCCGTCAAGCAGGATTTTCAACTCGCCAGTGTAAGTATAAAAATTCAACATTTTTGTAACCTTTTGAAAATATTAAATGATATGTTTTTGAACCTCCAGTTGTCTACACTTGATCATCTGCCCAAAAACAATAATAAAATAATCAATTAAAAAACTTCAACATCATAGTATACAATTACTCAGCATTAACGAGAGCTGTAATGTCCTTATTATTTTTATTTCCCATGGATTTTTTCACCAAGTGAGACCACAGTTAATTTTATAGGGGACCTAGACAGTGATTACCACTCTCATGGCGACATAAATAAGGTTTTTCAGAATTATGTCAAACAAATCATATAGTGTTTTATTACGACTACCAAAAATATTTAAAAAAAATGGATTGTCTTATATCTTTGTGTTAATTCGGAAAATGCTAACATCAAGCATATGTTGATGAGCACATATTTTGATAAACATAAACTTAAAGGTTCTATTTTGATAAACATAAACTTAAAGGTTCTATTTTGATAATATCATCCGGGCTTTAAATTGATGACTGAACGTGAAATGAGAAGCAGTCAAACTATGCATAAGGAAGTAGGGGGACTTGGGGCTGCATACGCCTGCTGCGGAGCCTGCGGAGCCCCCCCCCCCCCCGAATTAGTAGAGGTATTTGACTTTTTTTTCCTTTATTTCATATATTTTCGTTTATTTCAAAAATTTTTGTTTATTTCATATATTTTCGTTTATTTCGTTTATTTCATTTTTCAATTTACATAATTTGCTTCCCGCCTAAACGCTACCCACGTCATCAACGTTAGTTACATAACCGTCCGTCCGTCCTTGAAACCCGCGCGCTTTTTACAAAATGTCGTTCGACTCATACACTGTAAGTAAGCGTTTCACTCAGTCTTACACAGTCACTCGTGCGGTACAGACATGAGCGCGTCCGGATTAATAGACGACTACTTGAATGCATTCATGGCCGACATCAACGCCGCGGACGACAACGCTACACTCGAGCAGATACCAGTTCCACCATCACCGAGGCCTAAGAAGAGGATAAGACCTACGCCTAAGCCTAAAGTGGAAGAAACAGCAAAACCAGGATGGGTTCCGAAACCTTCAGATGACTGCCCCATCGTGTCATGGCTTGAAAATGGACAATTTTACGCGGTACAAAATCCATCAAACAGCGGACCAGTGTTATTAAAAATGGAAATGTATGATGGTTCGGATATGGTGTACAGATGCGGATTATTTATAGACAAGAATAGTGAATTATACGAGAGCGTCAACCAGGTAGTGGACAAGTCAGAGAATATGTGGATTAATAAAGCTACAGGAGTACCGAAGATTAGCGGCTTGACACAAACAGTAACACGATACAGTAAGACAGTAGAGAAACCGAAAAAGCCAACGATAAAACCGAAAAAGCAAGCTGCGCGTAGAAGACCCACCAAGAAAACATTGTAGGAACAACGTCTAGACGATGTGGAGTGCGACCTCGCCGAACACCTGCGCTCATAAAAATCCATGATGGCCGCCACACTTATTGACCACCTGCGCAAACAAAAGATCCTTCTCAGAATTCATCGACCACCTGCACAAACAAAAGAAGCGGGACGACCCTTCTCAGATTACATCGACCACCTGCATCCGGCCACCTACACAAACAAAAGATTGGACACTTGCGGGACGATCCTTCTCAGATTTCATCGACCACCTGCACAAACAAAAGAAGATTTATGATGTCTAGACATTGTGGAATGTGCCAAACACCTGCGGGGCGACCCTTCTCACGTTTCATCGACCACCTGCGCACATAAAAAATTCCAAGATGGCGTCGCGGGCAACAAAACCGAACGAACGGACCGACTGAGCATCATTCTTCGCCTAGAGACCACTTCGACTAGTCGCATCATCCGCATACTCTCTCATCATTACCATGTCGAGCATCAGCAGCAGCAGCAGCATGACTTCAGAGTCCGCACCTGGTGTAACGATGGACCTCCGGACATCATTGAACACCTGCAAGTCCAGCTCTCCGGCCTACACCCGCCTGTCTGATCTGCGAGAGGAGTGCAGCTATGCGATCAGCGGGATGGAGCGTGTAACCACTCCATTCGGCGAGACAGTCGTCGTCATTCTCGAGGGACAAGTCGGCGATGATTTCTTCCTACGAGTCTACCTGCCCAGGCGTTTCAACCAAGTCCTGAGCGATCACGACATCGAGCGGTACAACAGCGGCTTCGGAGATCGCCTACGTCTGGTGAAGCGCAGTCCACTTCCAGGTAGTAAATTCACACCATTGGAATTTTTGTAAATTAAGAAAAGAAGACTCAAGATTTAATTAACCTTTATAAATTTTGATAGCTTTCGTAAGCAATAAAAATCCATGTACATTACAGCATAAACTAATGTCTTTTATTTTAAGATGAAACCCCAAACCTTTATATTAAGAAAAAGTGTGTGGTATTTAGTTTTAGCGTCAGTAGCAGTCATGAGCTTGAAGTGGCAACATCCATTCTCAGCCATTGTGGCGGGTCCATCGGGCAGTGGTAAATCACATTTTGTTTCCAAGTTTATTGTACACATAGATGAAATGTGTGATGTAAAATTTGCCAAAATCAACTGGCATTATGGTAGTGGTGGAGGAGGAGGTGATGCAAGTGATTCCAAAATAAACCACATTGAGGGTTTACCAGACTTGAGTGATTATGATGGTAAGGAACCAATACTGGTTATAATTGACGATATGATGCGTGAGGCAGACGATAGAGTGGTGGATCTATTCACGAAGGGTTGTCATCACCGCAACATCAGTGTGTTTTTCATTACTCAAAATCTTTTTCATCAGGGTCGCGGGCAGAGAGACATCTCACTAAATGCTCACTACATTATATTTTTTAAAAATCCCAGAGACAGAGTACAAATCAGATATTTAGCCAGGCAGATATATCCAAACAGCCCAAAGTTCATAGAGGAAGCCTACAGTGACGCCACGAAACAGGCACACGGTTACCTGCTTTTGGAGTTGAAACAGTCGACATCTGAGGACATGAGAGTACGCACTTGCATATTCCCCGAGGATCGTGTAAACTACGTGTACTTGCCAAAGAAAAAATAGCTAGTCAGTTGCAATCATGTAGTGCTTGAAGAAGGACGCACCGTTGCTCAGAGCACTGATACACGCCACGCCCAAGGAACGAAAGGCTCTGCTAAAGGTCTGTGACAAGAGTCGCATTCGTTCAGTCTGCGAGTGTGCCTACAACGTGCTACGTGGGAACGTGCCTCTGTCGAGTAAGACTAAAAGCCAGTTGAGTAAACATAAAGTGACTCTGAGACGCTTAGTAAGACAAGGAGAGTGTTGGGGAAAGAAACGAAAGTATCTAGTGCAGAAAGGCGGCGGAGTTTTTATTCCATTACTGTTGGGCACAGTGTTACAGGCAGCAGTCAGTAGTGCATTAGGAAAGTAAAATGGATATCCAGACGAAACCATTTTATTTGACTTTACTTAGCGGTACGCCCCGCTCAGCAAATTATTATCCGAAAAATATCACGTCTGATTTTACTGTACATCTACCGAAGTTCATTTGCTTGGACAGTAGAGATTGGGAAGTAGCGCTCGTAGAAGTGCATTACCCATGTTCGTTCTCAACAGTAAGGTCCGATGCTTTGATACAAGTAGTTGGTACAAAAAAGGAAGAACCCAAGAAGTCTGTGGGAAAAGAAGGTAAATCAGTCAACAAAGAAGGTAAATCAGTCAACAAGGAAGGTGAATCAACCATCAAAGAACCGACCAATAAGAAACCCAAAATATTCGCACACATCGATAGACCAAAACCCGGATACTACAATTCAGTTGAAGAATTGGTGGAACACATCAATGGGCTGAATTATGTAAAGAAAACTGGAAATATATTCAGTCTTGACGAAGCAAAGCGTGTTAAAGTATCGTTAGGAAATGCATTGGGACCTGTCACAAGAGTGATTTATTCCCATTCACTCGCACTTCAGTTGGGAACAGCATCGACAGATGATATAATATCTGAACCAGGTTTACTTAAGAGTACTAGACCGACTAATTTAAATCTTGGTTTACCAGCACATATGCTCGTGAACTGCGATCTGGCTGAAGAACAAATCTTGAGCGAACTCCGTATACCACTATTGAGGATTATCAATATATCCCACTCGTTAAATGATTATGGAACGTACAAGACGGCATACATAAGTGATCCGCACTACGTGCCAGTGAAAAAGAAGACATTCGAAAGTGTGAGAATTTATGTGTTGGACATCTTAAAGCGAGATCTCTCATTCCGTCACGGAGCGTTGACCGTTAAACTACACTTCCGACCGGCCGCCGCTGCTGCACATCAATAATGGAGCACGCAAAGAAGATGGCCGTCGTCCCGCAAGAGCTTGTTGAGCGTTTACAGGCTACATCATCGGAGAAGCCGCCAAACAATTTGTCCACTACGGAAGGACTGGATGTGGAGATGCAGAAAATAATGAATAACAAGAATATAGACGATAGTGAAAAATGGAAACTGTACAATCAGGCGTTGCAACGTTTCTTACACTTTGCCTCTAATAATCGCCAGCCGATTAATATTCCAATCGTGAATGAGACATTCGATGATGATGCCCAACACCCGACACGGGCTGCAGCGGAAGGGCCAGTCGATGAGATTGTCGAAATGTTCTCAAAGACATACAGGAGTGACGCCCGCAATCTGTTACGATTTATGAAAAAACCCGATAGTCGAATCAGTTGGGATATCAACTACTCGGTGTTTATCGATGGTCGAAAACTACCGAATGCGAATATAGTTGATATTTTGAATAACATAGTGAGAGTTCGAATGACCGAACGTATACCGCCAGGATGGATGGAAGTGATGACCGCTTTGAAAGAAATGAATGTACCTCTAGAATTTATAAATAATACCAGAGCGTTACGGGAATTGAATGACACATTCAAATCATCCTTGCGGATGACCAGTTCACCGAGTGCACCATCACCGCGCAGAACACCGATGCGAGAGCGGCTACGTTCGTGGGCAACAGTGAAACGAGGAGCTAAGGAGCGGCGCGGTGAGACATCATTACAGAGAACATTACGTGAGGTCGATGATTATCTAGCGAAAACACCGATTGAAGAAGCGGCGACTGGCGGTTATGCTGCGTCAACTCCCATAGTAAGAGACGAATACCAGTGGGACAGGGAGCCGCTGGGCTTTCTAGACAGGTGGGAACCGTATCCGGCCAAGTGAGCATGGACCGTCTCTATTACAACCCCGGCGAGCCCGGCGCGTTCGGTGGTGTCGCACCGCTAGTGCGAACTGCACGCAAGAGAGATATTTCAAAGTCGAAAGTAATCGAATGGCTACAATCACAGGATACTTATACATTACACAAGCCTACCCGTAAACGCTTCCCGCCCAATCAGTACTCTGTTTTCGGCCCGTATGAACTGTGGCAAGCGGACTTGAATGATATGCGAGGATTGAGTAAATACAACGATGGAGTCAATTACCTGCTGAACGTGATAGACGTGTTCAGTAAACGTCTATACGTGAGAGCGTTGAAGAGAAAGGAAGGTGCAGAAGTGGCAGTGGCATTCGAAGAAATATTCAAAGAAGCGACTAAAACTCCGCGTTGCCTCCAGTCTGACAAAGGAACAGAGTTTACCGGCGCCAATACCAGACAGTTATTCAAAAAGTACGGAATAAAATATGTGACTACGCAGAATCCCGATGTTAAAGCGGCAGTAGTGGAACGCGTGAACCGCACATTAAAGTCTCGCATGTGGCGTTACCTGACTTACAAAAACACTTACCGATATATCGATGTACTGAACAAACTGGTGAAAGCATACAATGCCAGCGCACACAAGAGTCTCGGTGGTGGATTGCGTCCCATCGATGTGAAAAATGATCGGACGATAGCACAAGTGCTACAACGCATGTACAGTAAAATTCCACACCGTGTTAAGCCCAAACTCAAGATTGGTGACACAGTGCGCATAGCAAAGGAGAAGGGTACGTTCGCCAAAGGCTACGAGACCAATTGGAGTAACGAAGTGTTTACTATTCGTAAAGTGAACACTCTGATGCCGTTGCCCATGTACACGCTGGCGGACCTCAAAGGTGAAGTTTTGACCGGCCAGTTTTACGAACACGAATTACAGAAAGTAATCTATCGGAGTGATCAACTATTCAAGATTGACAAAATACTGGGCACTCGTGGCAGAGGCGCCAGTAAGAGTTATTACGTCAAGTGGCGAGGTTACGGAGACGAGTTTAACTCTTGGGTGAGAGCGCAAGACTTACAAAATGTCTAACTCGCAATTCTTCCTGACGCTGCCCAGCAACAGTTCTATGGAATATTTCCCCAACAACAAGGTGTCAAACTACACTACGCATCTTTCGAAACAGATACGATTGGAAGGTGCGTGGGAGATGGCTCTGGTGGAATCTCACTATCCATGCTCATTTCCGTTAGTGAACAAAAACGAGATTATAATAATCGAACAGGATACTATTCTTTCCGCCATAGATTTGGGAGATACAGACAAGTACACGTTTACTCTGGACATGGGTTACTACAAGAATATAACTGAACTGCTGAATATGATCAATGATGCGAAGGGCCTCATCGATTACGTAGAGTTCACTTATGACAAAGATGCGGACAGAGTGGAAATAAAAATACTGAAAGAAGACGTGGTTGCGATACATTTAGACAATAAACTGGCTTTACAATTGGGATTCGGTCCGCAACAGAAGGACATTGTGAAAAACCATAAAGCGTCATGGCCGCCGAATCTATCGATGGGGCTTCCAGCTAATATGTACGTGTACTGCGATCTGATTGAACCACAATTGATCGGCGACACTTCTGCCCCACTATTGAAGATCATCAACATTGACAGAGGCGATACTCGTTGTACAGGTAGCGGCGAGCGTTACGTCTCAGGAATCCTTGGTAGAAGTATAGATGTGGGGGCTGTCCGTAACTGTCGAAGAATTCAATGACATCACTCTTTCGATCCAGGTAGAATGCAACCCAGTGCGTACCGGCTTCATTGTGTGGATCGGTATTCACAACGATTGCTGTAGACGGGGAGATGCGATGCGGTAGTCGGTCGGCGGCGTAGACCCCATGATTGTGCACTGGCAGAGTCGATAGATATTTCTCAATCTGATTGGTATTCATTCTACGGTGTCGATGCCAACAGTTGCGGCGGTAGTACTCGTTGTAGTGCTCGTAGACGTGTGAAAACAAGAGCAGAAATACGAACTTGTTTCATCAGTAGATTCCAATTCATCGTCAATATTGTTAGTCAAAAACAACCATCCGTGTAATGCTATGCAATTGGATAGTGAACATCGGTGGTTCGGTGATCTGTGATGACGGCATCGCAGCGTGGATTTCGATAGTAGATTGTTGATTGTCGCCAGTGAACCGCATCCGATATCGTCCAAGTCGATAACGTTGGTAGTGCAGTGATCAATAACTAAATGTCTGTATATAAAACTCTTCTTTTCCGATCCTTTGACATAGACGGTGTGTCGTTTGGCGATTATCTTTCGTAGCTTTTGTTCCAATTCGTAGTAGCCGATGTCCCCTTGATCCCACTTCAATCCGTGATAGTGTTTCGATAGCCAGTGTGATTCTCGGTGTTTGTCGATGGTCAGTTCGTCCCTGTTGAATGGTAGTTTGGCGATGTGATGCATCAGTAGTATCCCGCTGTCCACTTCCATAACGCAGACTTCCTTCATTATGTAATCATTGATGTTGTCTTTGAAACTCTGGAAATCAATAATGATGGGAGCGGCCAAATTCCTGCAACGTACTCTGCGTAAGCGATCCATCTCGTACGAGTGCCGGTGAGAGACTAGCCACCAAAGTCGACCATCACGTTGCGGTGTCGATCGATTTCAATTACGTTGTCAAACTCTGCGTACACCAAACAGTTGACAGTCTCGGCTAGCGCGGTGCCGAATCCCAGCTCCATGCGCACGCTGCCGTTGCGTACGAGATTCCAGTGGCCGGTATCGCTGGCAGACAGGTCGGGTGTCAGATCAAACACTAGCAGGCAGTAGCCGTTTTCGAAATCTTCTCTGCTAATCACGTTTCCAGCGTCTGAGAAATGGATCCCCGTGCCGCTGAATATTGTGTTGTAC
The DNA here is from genome assembly GCA_030545055.2 of Neoaliturus tenellus. Classification (NCBI taxonomy): domain Eukaryota; kingdom Metazoa; phylum Arthropoda; class Insecta; order Hemiptera; family Cicadellidae; genus Neoaliturus; species Neoaliturus tenellus. Next base: position 54,569 of record JAQYXR010000221.1, read on the forward strand.
GCCATAACTGACTTTGCGCTACCGGCAGGAGAGAACTTGGGTTGGAGCGGCTTGGCCGGCACTTGTTCACCGTCCACGTACAGTGAGAAGTAGTTCAAATCGAAATTCTGGAAATTGTATGGATTCTTTTTGACATCACCGTTGAATGCGGCATTGGTTACCATACCGACAATCACGCGCTTCGGAACTTGTCCCAGAAAAACGTTGTCTAGAGTCTTGCTCCTTATGCCGGAGGCGAGCGTGAAAGATTTCACATCCACTCGTGTGATTGGATATTTAGCGGTACCGGACTGCAGTATCTTGCTGTGCGCCAACAGTACGGTCGGGCTGACTTTACATCTTCTAATCCACAGGTTCGCGTCGACGATATGCACTTTGTAGTCACCTTCGTGCACCATTATGGAGAATGCGTCTTTCGACCTGTTTAACTTGAAGCGTAACTCGACTCCGTTCAAAAGATATTTATTCTGATTACACATGTCCAAATGTAGATGACCGACCATATCGATTTCTCGTCCTCCTTTCGTTAGCTTCCGTCTCTTTTCCAGTCCATCATTATCGTCTTCGGTGTTTTCCATATGGCCTGAATCATCGGCGTTCCACAGCACGGACGATAGATGTGATTTCCTGGCATCGAATCCGTAGTTCAATACTGTTTCGATGTACGCTCGATATGCGTAAGTGTTGTTTTGCGGTGTAACCAATTTTTGATTCATGCACATGTCCACTTGACTGAACAACGAGTGTAGCCAGTTATTTATCGGACCAGCTTTTGTTGCATCGGCCGCAGCGATCGCCGATCCGTCCGCCTTGATTATCGATGCTGTGACTTCCAGCATTGTTTGCGATAGATCGGTGTACTCTTCGCCATTGCCTGGTACTACAAACTCTATCGGTGAGTCGTCCGTCAGTGTGGATATCGGTTTGTATTGAATCCATTTTCCATTTTCGATACTCGTCTGTGTGGGCGGTAGTGAAAACAAGTCCAGCTCCGTCTTGACGCATTCGCATGATCTTTGATGTATGAACGACATGATTAATTAAAAATATCCCTTATTGCCTTTGCTACTTTCCTTTTATTTTTAACTGCTGCTTTTCTCTTCTTGGACGGCGATGATGACGTCCTTCCTCTAAGGAGTTTAGCCAGAGACTGAGGTGTGACACGCAGTGTGCGATGGCTACTCGATTGTTTCTTGCCACCACGCATTGCGCGCTTCGCGGAAGTCTTGCGCGTTGCGCGTTTCGCGCCACTCTTACGCGATCCGCGCTTTTTGGATGCCGGCCGCAGACGCTTGACACTGCCACCGCCACCACGAAGAACTCGTTCAATCTTGTCATCGGCCGTGCGTTTCAACGAGCCGGTAAAACTCTTTCATGCGTTCCTCTGCCGCATCTCTGGGGTGTTTCGTACGTAGAGTCACATCACCCAGGAAACCCATTCCGGACTTTAACGCTTCTCTGCCCAATGCTGCAACTCCGCTCTTGATTATCGGAGATACGGTGCGAAACATTCCGCCCAAGAAGCTGCCGACTCCATGTCCTCTCTGGTAGGCGGCACCGCGAAACACTTTTTCTATCGGTCCGCCCGTCTGCGAATGCTGGCGATAGTAGTACGCCATGTACGGATCGTTCGAAGCCATTATTACAGGTAATTATTATGCAGAGCTCTTCTGAAATGCAGCTTCACGTACGACGGCCCGAACAGGAATGACAGGTTTTGCCCCGTGTGATCCCTGAGGTCGATTTCTACAGTCTCGAATGCGCCTTTGGTGATCGGTACGTAATGCGGGCTGGTGTACAGTACAGTCTTATTGGCACCGTGTCGACATCTCGCAAGGTATCGAGCACCACTCCAGTCTTGAGTAGCATTACGTCCCACGCGTATGAAGGCAGAGTAAGATAATGCGCAGGATCCAAGTTGTAATGCGTCATGCACATTTCTCTGAATCCCTCGAAGACGTCGGCAAGTAGCAGAACATCGGTCATCAAATAAATCTCTGCGTACTGTCCGAGGGATGTGCAACTGAACTTATCCTATACGCGTTGGGCGTGTGCGTAGTCCTCATCGGTGACATTTTCTCCAAAGACATCTTTAGGTGGCAGGTGATCATCATTAAGTACTTCCATGGACGTGACGTACTCGTAGGGGAAGATTCCCTTCCTTCGAAGCAAATCAAAATCTTCTTGGTCTTGGTGCCGGGCGCGCGTAAGGTGCATTTTGTTGGCCGGCAGAATAGACGCCAATGTACCTAATGCCTTAGACATGAGGCGGTACGAATCGACAAATTGTAATTTAATACTGTTCCGCCGGCCCGCGCCCGGATATTTGAAGCGCTTCGAGAAAGTAATGTACTTTTCTTCGGTGTTGGCGAGTACCTCAACGTCTCCCTTGTCCACGCCTAACTCACGCACGATGAAGTGGGCATCGTAGTTTGACAAGTTATGAAAATACATATTGACGGTCTCCTGTTCCCTGTAGCGGAGGTTGCACGAACGATGAGCAGCTCCTCTGTAATTGTACGGAGGCGAGTGTTGGTGATCCCTAACTTTCATCTTATCTTCACCATCGTTAGGGCCGAATTCTCGCTTGCAGATGTGACAGACAGTGGCACGTCGGAATTGGAGTTCTTCCTGCTCTGTCAACTGCGGTGGATCTCCGGGCATGCGCTGGCCGTAAAGGATGTCGCCAATCTTCCGTACGTCATCCCGTACAGCGTTGATAAAATGCTGCGCAGCATCCTCGCCTCTGTACATTCGCAGCTTGGAGAAGGTGTTGGAATCCTGGTCATCGTCATCGCAGTCTCCCTCGTCGGCTGTTCTTAGGTCGTCGCGAATGTAATATGCATAAGCGTACGGTCTATGGACATTCCTAACATTGTTGGGCAAACCACCTACGCGCTGTTGGCCGGTCGTTCGGTTAGTTGCTGGGTCCCAAGCAGGCGGTTGAACAGTTGGTGCGGGATGAATGGGCCTTTCAGCCTCAAAGGGTACGAGCATACTCTCGAAGTCAGCATAGATCGTAAACCGACTCCTCTTTGTACGCTCGGGCCGATTGAACATGATGTGCTCTTCTTCCGCAACATCGGTTCTCAATGGCGCGTTTTTGGAGCAGTAACGTTTGTGTTCTTCTAACCGCTGCTCTCCTGTGAGACCCAGTTTGTTTGGTCGGCTGTCAAAATGCGCAAAGCATCTCTTGCACATGAATAATCTTCGATGACCTAGTGTTATCTGCCTAACAACTAGTCTCTCAAAGTCTGAGATGTAAGTGTAGTGGGTGGTTCGTTCATCAGTTAGGAATAGCAGATCGAAGTGGTTCGGTAGCTCTTGATCCACGACGCGAAGGGGGAAGACATAGTGCTCTTCTTTGTTTTGGTAGTGTTTCTGCTTCTTTTTGTCCAAACCGTACACATTTATGCTTACGCCGGGGTTGTTGCGCTCAAACGTGCGGATTTTATCTAATCTTACTGGAAATTCCAGTCCATCGAAATTTAGGTTTGGCCGTGCTCTGACTTCTGCCGTGAAATGGTTAGCAGTAAGCCTGTCACGTCGAGCATTTTCAATAAATTTAGAAAGCATTGCGTATTCAAAACAACGCTCATCCGCAACGTTGAACACATTTACCACGGCTTTTTTCATGGCGATATCGCGAGGAAGGGGGATGAAGGAGCTACCTCTGATAGGGCTGTAAACATTGACTCTCACTTCCATATCTAAAACCCTAACAAAACTCCACCCCGAACCCTTCATCTCGCATGTCTCTTTCTCCAACAAGATTTTATTAACGCTTGACAAATTTCATCAATGTCACTCGTATGGAGAATTTCAACATTCTTTGTCTTAAAGGCACGCCTACAAGTATCGCCATGGATATTTACAAATTCGCATTCGACCCAGATGTTGACTTTGATGGCACGAGTGTGATTTAGTATTTGTCGCATGAGTGTGGTTACCTGAGTCCTGAGCGACAGAAGGAACTCCTGCAGGGTAATTGACTCGTCCGCGGGCTCTGCTAGGCTGTAGGTCTTGAGTCGCCCACGGAAGGCCGTCTCAATCTCCACGAAACCCGCAGGAGCTAAGCCGCCAGGGATCTCAGGCGCCTCGTCGTCTTCACTTGATGTTGCCACTGATGCTGGCGACGAGGGGGCAGGCGAAGGTGGCTGGACTCCGCTGGGTTGCTGTTCCGCACGGCGGGCTTTGCAGTGTTTGCGGGCATGGATCAGCATATTCGACTTCCTCGTGAAGCTTTTGCCACACCCGTCACACACATGGCCTGAAAAAATACAACATACTGTAGTCTCATGTGTAATTATAATGCTCAGCCTGAAAAGATTCAGTTTTCAAACCAATATGAAAGTTCAACGTTTAATATAGTTATTCTGCATTGTGATTCATTAAAAGATATAATTGTCGAAAGTTAAATATTTTTCTGAACGTCTATATTGTGAGTGAGATTCATTTAATATTAAGGTTGTTAAGTCTTTACAATAGAATCCTTTGACAGCATGAGCCATTTAGTGTGGACGAAATATCTGAATGAATATTTACATTTTTAGGCAAGTTTGTAAATTGATAGTTTAAAGTAATAGAACAAACCTGTTGTGGGAACTCCAGCAGGCTCTGTGGCATGGACCAGTTCCGGAGCATTGGACGGACCCGGTCTTGGCTCGACGTCGGGAGCGGAGGAGGGGCCGGGCCTCGGCTCAAAGACAGGAGCGGAGGAGGGTCCGGGCCTCGGCTCAATGACAGGAGCAGAAGAGGGGCCGGGTCGTGGTTCCGCTGGACTCGGTGTGGGCACGAAGTCTGTAAAGAATAGTACATACATGATTAGAATATGTTATATTATTTGTATAAACATAGTAAAGGTATAAATCTTTGATCACAAGTACATCAATAGTTCGAATGCTCCAGAACTTTAAAGTGAGAATAATGATTAGCGTTAGATATGTTGGTTCACAACAAAGTGTTGAGCTAAATTGGAAAAAAAAAGTTAGCCGAGTTACAGTGAATCAGATGCTAAATTGGATTTCTTTCTCATCATTATGAAAACTACGAAAGAGAGTAGAATTTCAGACATATGAGTATTTAGTGAATTGAAATAATGTTTAAAATACTGACCCGGTCTAAATGCTGGGTTCATTGCTGGCTGAGGTCGATGTTTGCTGGTGATGTGGCGGCGCAGAATGTCCTCCCTCGAGAACGTCTTGTCACACTCCGTGCACGGGAAGTTAGCTCCACGGTGTACTGCACGGACGTGGCGTAAGACATTTCGCCTCTCGGTGAATGCTTGGCCACACTGGACGCAGGCAAAACGACGGTCAACGTTGTTCATGATGATCTGCACACAAATAACGTTGTGCATTAGAAATTTGTTGTAATTCTCAGAGTTAATCCAACAGTCACAAGAAATTCATTTATGTCTTCAATCTACTAAGTATACATGAAATAAATAGTAATAAAGGTTTAAGTTCTAAACTAGGTTTTAAACTGCTCTAATATCGAATAAACAGTTCTCTTGAATATAAAGTCTCATAATATGTTACTGTCGCACATTCGTTACAGCTTACGTTACAGAAACTTAATATCTTTGTTAAAATTTACATGCAATATGAACAAATCAGGTAGATGTTTAAACTATTGAACGAGTTATAACTAAGGGGGACCAACTAAGTTACGAGTCTATAAGTGACCAAACCAATCTACTATTTTAAAAGTTTTATAAAATTAAAAGATATTTTTTCACATATGGTTAGCATTTTGTGTATGGTGTAGTGTAAAACTATAACCAACCTACTCTTTCAGTTTATAGACAAAGGTAAAGAAAAAAAAAAAAGAAAAAAAAAGTAAAATAAATAAATAAAATAAAATGTGTTACAGAGACTCAATAACGGATTTAGGATTTATGTTCAATATGATAGAATGTAACAAGATGTTTAAAGAGATGCGCTACGAAACATAGTCTATAAGGGACCAAACCCATCTACTATTTTAAAGTTTTATAAAAAAAATAAATAAATAAATAAATAAAATGTGTTACAGAGACTGAATAATGGATTTATAATTTATGTTCAATATGATAGAATGTAACAAGATGATTAAAGAGTTGCGCTACAATTCATAGTCTATGTGGGATAAACGCTAACTGCTATTTTGAATAGCTTAGTAAAATTAAAAGTATTTATTTGCATATGTTAAACGTTTTGTGTGTGAAGTAGTGAACACTATTATCATCGTACACTTTGAGTTTCTTGACAAAGTCAAAAATTTACTGAAATCTAATAAGAAGTAAAAACTACATTTAATTATAGCTAGTTATTGTAAATTAGAAATAATACTTACATTTGAAGTGAGAAGTATCCAAAGATGACACTGACGTAGACAGAGGCGCAAGGAAGCAGCAAGCGGAGCGACGTGCAGGAACGTCCGGTCACTACGGCAGCTAGGCAACTACTGATGCCGGGGAGTGTAGAAAATGGCCGACGACGCTCGGTTTGGTTATCCTCTGTAAGGTGACGGTCGGTGAAGGGACGCGCAGCTGCGTGGGGTGATGGGTAATATAAGACGCGCTATTGTGTAACGTCGCCGGGCGGACGCTCCCACGCAGGGGTGTGGTCGGCCTATTGTACCGGCTCCCCTATCTAAGGAATGTTGCACCTGGCCGAGGGTCGGTACCTTTACACCGTGGGTAGTCTCGGGGGGGGGGCTGACTGGCGGGAAAATAACGTCCTGCTCCCCCACTCCTACCTGCTGTGGCCACAGATTTTGGTCAGATAGCACTATGGAGTCCGAGAAGAAGGTTGTCGACAAAACCGATGAACAGCATTTGTGGGACTCCTCTATTACAGAGGAGGAGTTACATGCGGCCGTCGAAGCTGTCGAGGAAAAGGAGAAGAACCTCTGGCGGCTCTGGTTGACTCAGTTGGATATTTGCGGTTCTGTACCGCGAGATGATTTCGAATTTCAATGCCAGATGGCGATTACCCAACAACTTGAAGCCGCCGAGAATGAGCTAAAGAGTGGAGGTACTATCCAGGCGGAGGTGAAAACTGAGAAACATGAAGAATATAGCGAATATGATGATTAAACGTACTGTTGATCCCAATCCTTTTAGTTTTAAGTGGTAATGTTATAAATAAATAAAAAAAAAAATTAATCTAAGTGAAGATGTTTACTATATAACACAGTGATCGTGTTATTTAGTTTTCATCTTGTAGACGACGCAGGGGTGTGGTCGGTCTATTGTGCTGGCTCCCCTACCTGTGGAATGTCGCACCTGGCCGAGGGTCGGTTTACGACACCGCAGGTGGTCAGGGGGCTCCGCAACTTGGGTGGTCTCGGGGGGAGGGGGGCTTTTTCGGTTTCTCTACTGTCTTACTGTATCGTGTTACTGTTTGTGTCAAGCCGCTAATCTTCGGTACTCCTGTAGCTTTATTAATCCACATATTCTCTGACTTGTCCACTACCTGGTTGACGCTCTCGTATAATTCACTATTCTTGTCTATAAATAATCCGCATCTGTACACCATATCCGAACCATCATACATTTCCATTTTTAATAACACTGGTCCGCTGTTTGATGGATTTTGTACCGCGTAAAATTGTCCATTTTCAAGCCATGACACGATGGGGCAGTCATCTGAAGGTTTCGGAACCCATCCTGGTTTTGCTGTTTCTTCCACTTTAGGCTTAGGCGTAGGTCTTATCCTCTTCTTAGGCCTCGGTGATGGTGGAACTGGTATCTGCTCGAGTGTAGCGTTGTCGTCCGCGGCGTTGATGTCGGCCATGAATGCATTCAAGTAGTCGTCTATTAATCCGGACGCGCTCATGTCTGTACCGCACGAGTGACTGTGTAAGACTGAGTGAAACGCTTACTTACAGTGTATGAGTCGAACGACATTTTGTAAAAAGCGCGCGGGTTTCAAGGACGGACGGACGGTTATGTAACTAACGTTGATGACGTGGGTAGCGTTTAGGCGGGAAGCAAATTATGTAAATTGAAAAATGAAATAAACGAAATAAACGAAAATATATGAAATAAACAAAAATTTTTGAAATAAACGAAAATATATGAAATAAAGGAAAAAAAAGTCAAATACCTCTACTAATTCGGGGGGGGGGGGGGGCTCCGCAACTTGGGTGGTCCTCGGGGGGGGGGGGCTCCGCAGGCTCCGCAGCAGGCGTATGCAGCCCCAAGTCCCCCTACTTAAGGATCATACGAATAAAACCTAAAAATTCTGTGATTACCGATATAAATGAACTCTTAAGGTCTACTATGTTAAATTACGTTTAAAATAATGGAATACATGACATAGGCTATAAAATGTACCCAATCTTTCCTTTAGAGCAATACCTTTGAGTGGTTGAGTAAAAAGTTGGTCTATCTGCATAGAAATACTGCAGGATTCCGAGGCAAAGAGATCTGTCTATTGTTGATTATCCTCCTCTATGATCCATGGGATTTTTTACTGTAATCAACAAGTATTATACCCTAGCGTATTTGTTTCTAGCTTAGTAGTAAAGATAATTTCATAGTGTTTGCTGTGGTGGACAGTACACAGGTCGCTGGTACGAGCAAGCAGGTTACAACACGGAGGAGGTGGAGGGCGACAAGAGATGCGTCTACGCTTTCTACAGTCTGGACAGTAATGGTGTGTTTTACGTTAGAAACGCAGGAATAGACAACAGGTAGTTACAGGACAGATTATATCTAATTAGTAAATATTATTTGCAACATTACCGACTAGAAGCATCGATATGGTCAATGAACTCATTATGGTTAAATTGACAAAATAAAGTTGAAACAAATAACTCATCGTTATAAGTAGGGTTCCCGAGAATCGGGCACAAAAAACGGGGTGCGCATGCGCCAATTTTTTTCTGTGACGTCACGGTGACGTCATCGCGGCGTTCGCGCCATTTTTTTTTCAAGATGGCGGCGTTTTTTTTTCAAGATGGCGGCCTCCTTTTTTTTTGTGACGTCACCAAGATGGCGACGTCCGCGCCAATTTGACTGTTTTTCTGTGACGTCATCATGGGGAACAAGACCATATGGATCGCTGGGGTCATACTATATAAAGTGTACACAATACTATATAAAGTGACATGTTCGCGCCGACGTCAGCTGTTTTTCTGTGACGTCATCGCGGTGTCCGCGCCAATTTGAGCTGTTTTTCTTGTGACGTTATCGCAGCGTTCGCGCCAATTTTGACAGCTGATAGGATTTTTGTGCCAATTATGACGTCATCAAGATGGCGACGTTCGCGCCAATGTGACTGTTTTTCTGTGACGTCATCAAGATGGCCTGCCAATGGTGGTGCCTGACAGGTGTCGCCGAGGGACCGTTACCGGCCGCGTGGTCCGCCTACGTGACCGATGGCTGCCGTTTGGCGGGAACCATCACGTGGGATAAATAATGTAAGAATATTTATGAAAGCTCAACATATAACCGTGGAACTCTTACAATTGTCGTGGGACCGCTATTTTGCTACTACTTGTAACCGATATTACTACCTAAAAATGATTATATATTTAGTACTTCTAATGTAAAAATTGAATGATAAATATAGTGCAGCATGTCCCGAGCAGTTTGTTATTTTACCGCTGGAGCGCTGACGCACTCCGGTCACGGCCTTGTTTGATATTCCTACCGTTGGAGTGCAGCACGGCCCACGCAGTTTGATATTTCTCCGCCGCAGCGCCGCACGAATATGGCTGCGCCCAACGGGTGACACCCACACTAGTATGGCCGCGTGTGCCACCGCCCGTGCGTTCTATTTTGGGATTGCCTCACTAGAGCGGCCTGCCGCTGGTGACGCAACAGTTATGGCTGCGCGCAACGTCACCGCCTGCGGGAACCGCCCCCAGCTCCCGATAGGGCAGAGCATATGGCCGCGGGTCACGTCACCTGCCGTCGCCCCCGTGATTGGGCCCACGTGCCCTGGACCACCATGGCGTACGTGATTATCTAAAGGTAGCCGTGTAGTGGTGACGCTACGTATGATGGATGACGTGATTGACAGCCGTTAATTTGTTGATTAATCGGCCACATACTAGCGGGAATTATGGGAAAACAGAGCGCCGAGTCGTATTTATAAATAGATGTAGGTGACCACGCTGTTGCGTCAGCCTCCTATAAATACCCCACCAGGCCTCTCTTTGCCTACGTGACTACACACAGGTGAGCGCGCTGGCGTTCCCTCCACACTCCTACCTGTCTCTCTCATTCTCTGCCAGGAGTTTGTCGTGACAGGACGTCTTTTGAGTGTACTCCGTGATATTCATATTTTATAAACTAGTTCGTGATAGTGTTGGTTTTTTAACGTAGTGCGTAATTATTTGTATTTCACTTTATATTTTACTATAGTGTGTGTATTTCCGCGAGTTTTATTATTTTACTTTGATAGGACGTCTTTTGAGTGTGCTCCGTGATATTTATAATTTATAAACTAGTTTGTGATAGTGTTGGTTTTTTTAACGTAGTGCGTAATTATTTTTCTTTATATTTTATTGTAGTGTGTGTATATTTGGGTGAGTCTTATCATTTTCTTTATACTATGGAGCCCCAACAGATTGTAGAGGAAACTTTTGAGCCTGTACAGGAAACCCATGAGCCTGTAGAAATACTGAGTGATGAGCAGACATATGTTAAGAAATTTAGAATTTACGGCAGTAAGACTATTTTTAAATTTTCAAATCCTCCTCCTGAAACGAGCGAGATTGATTGGTTAAGACAGGGGTTTGCCAAAATTGTAAATGAGATGAAAGCGCAAGCAAATGCAGATGACCAATTGGGGTTCACGCTTCAATCGTTGAACTTAAAAAGTAAGGAGCCAGGTTATGTAAATTTTCGACCTGCAGAGGAAGTCAACGAGGATATTTTGTGGCAAATTTTTGGAGGCATTGTACAGAGTAACTCAGAATCCATCAAATCCACCGATACGTTTAAAGTAGAATGTACTAGAATAAACCTTCCTGTAGGCAGTGGTAAAAGACGACCAGGACTGTATAATACGTTTGCTGAGGAATGTAGAGCTAGATCAGGAATTGTGGTGATAAATAACAAAGATAATTTGTGTTTGCCCCGTGCTTTAGTAGTGGCCGCAGCTAAGATTACGAATGACCCAGAGTATAAATTAATACGAATGGATAGAGGCCAAAGACAAACAACTAGGGCTAAGGAGCTACTTCGCAGGGCTAGAGTGGAGATGCCCGAGAATGGCGGGGGAATCCCAGAGTTGGAAAAGTTTCAAGCCTACTTGAAAGATTTCAAAATTACCGTCTACAATTATGACCACAAAGGGCGAGATGTGTACTTTGAAGGTAGCATTGAAAATCCAAAATTTAAAATTAACCTACTTTTCCACAATGGCCACTACAATGTGATCAACTCTTTGACTGCGGCGTTTGCTTGCGCCTACTTTTGTGAGGGGTGCCACATCCCCTACGAACACAAAAATGAACACCGCTGTTCAAACATTTGCTCGCAATGTCAGACCATTTCCCCTCCCTGTACAGAAGAACATGGTGGAATATTGTGTCCAAAATGCAACATGAAGTTTAAAAATCAGAGATGTTTTATAGCTCACCAGACAGATAGATGTAAAGCTGTACATAAATGTCTTGATTGTGGAAAGTTGGTGATGATTAGAGAGCGGTCCACCCCTCATAAATGTGGTGAAGTTTACTGTAAGATTTGTGATGAGTATACAGACCCCAACCACAAATGTTATATGAAGCGTAATCATGGGAAACCAAAGAGCAAAGATTTTCTATTTATTTTCTTTGACCTTGAGACACGCCAAGACGAGGCTTTGTCCAGCGACCCTGAGGTTAAGGTACACAAAGTCAACCTCTGTGTTTCACAACAGTTCTGCTCTGAGTGTATCGATAGTGATGTTTGTATAAAGTGTAAGAACCGCACACGAGTGTTCAACTCTGACCCAGTGAAACAATTCATGGAGTACGTCCTGCAGGTGAGAAGAAATGTAAAAAACGTCTGTGTGATCGCCCACAATGGACAAGGCTTTGACTTCCAATTTTTACTAAAACACATGATGGAAGAGACTAAATTCACCCCCGAGCTTGTCATGAGAGGCACAAAAATTATTCTAATGAAATTCGATAACGTCAGGTTTGTAGATTCCCTTAGTTATTTCCCCATGGCCCTGTCAGCTCTCCCCAAGGCATTCGATCTCCCGCCGGAAAAGAAAAAGGGCTACTTCCCACATTTATTCAATACTCTGGCGAATCAGAACTATGTTGGCCCCATGCCAGATAAGCAGTATTACTGCCCCGAGACAATGTTCGAGAGATCTCACAGCGATTTTGAAAAATGGTATAGCGAACAGGTGAGCAACAACTACGTGTTTGACTTTCAGAAAGAGCTGCTCGAATACTGCATGTCTGATGTTGAGACTTTTGGCCCAAGCCTGCCTAAAGTTTAGAACAATATTTTTACAAGAATGTAAGGTCGACCCGTTCCTCGAATCCATCACCATCGCAAGTGCGTGCAACCTGGCCTTCCGGAGAAACTTTTTAAAACCAAACACTATCGGCATTATCCCGAAAAATGGCTATAGAATGACAGATAAGCAATCAGCCATCGCCATCCAATGGCTCAGCTATGAGGAGGAAACACGAGGCATAAGAATAGATCATGCCGGCCGAGGAAAGGAGGTCAAGATTTCTGGCTATAAAGTGGATGGATTCGATGGTGAAAACATTTACGAGTTTCAAGGGTGCTACTGGCATGGGTGCCCAAAGTGCTACCCCTATAACAGAGAGGCTCCCCTGAAAGAAGACCCTTCAGACACGCTACAGCTGAGATATGAAAGAACTCTGAAAAAAATCGAAAAGCTCGGTGACAACGTGATCCAAATGTGGGAATGTGAGTTCAGAGCCCTTAAAAAGAGAGAAAAACTTACACATTTGGATAGCTTACCAATTCTTGACACTCTGCCCCTAGATCCGAGGAAGGCGTTTTTCGGCGGCAGGACTGGCAATGCAAAGACATACCATAAATGTGCGGATGGAGAAACTATACAATACGTCGACGTGTGCTCTCTCTATCCATACGTATGTAAATATGGCAAGTACCCCTTAGGACACCCAACAATCTATGTGGGAGACAGAGAGTGTAGGGAGAGAGGCTTGGAAGTGGATGGTTTGCTAAAATGCAAAGTCCTGCCCCCGAGAGATCTCTATCACCCCGTACTCCCAGCGAAAATGCACAATAAATTAATGTTTGTACTCTGTAGAACCTGCGGCGAGACCCAAAACCAAGAAGATTGTGACCACGAAAGCGGCGAAAGAGCCCTAGTAGGTACCTGGACGATGGACGAGATTCGCAAGGCTGTCCAGAAGGGATACATAATTTTAGATATGTTTGAATTGTGGGAATACCAGGTGGCCACCTACGAAAAAGGAGGATTATTTACAGACTTTATCAATAAATTTCTAAAGATGAAACAAGAAGCTTCGGGCTATCCTGGGTGGTGCAAGACTGAAGAGGACAGGGATAAGTACATCGCAGATTATTACAAACACGAAGGGGTCAGATTAGAGAAGGAAAAAATTGTTAAAAATGGAGGATTGAGATCATTGGCGAAATTGATGTTAAACTCATTTTGGGGCAAGTTCGGGCAGAGAGAAAATCAGACTAAAGCGTCAATTGTGAGAGAATCGAAAGAATTGTTCAGAATGTTAACGAGCCCCGACATTATGGTCAATAGGATCCAGGTTATAAATGAAGATGTGATTCTGGTCGGCTGGGAGTACATAGAAGAAGTGGGTGAGCCTATGAGAAACGTCAACGTGGTGATAGCTGCCTATACAACGGCTCAGGCTCGGCTCAAGCTTTATGAGCACCTGGAGGCTCTAGGGGGTCAAGTATTATATTTTGACACAGACTCGACGATCTATTATTTGAGGGGTGGACTGTACAGAGTTCCAACTGGGGACTACCTCGGAGAAATGACGGATGAGCTGGTTGACTACGGACCCGGCTCATTTATTGTCGAATTTGTCTCTGGAGGGCCGAAAACATATGCATACCTCGTTTGGTCAACGGACAGGCAAGCATTGATCCCAGTGTGCAAAGTAAAGGGGCTCACACTAAATATGAAAACCTCTTCCATTGTAAATTTTGAAAAACTTAAAGAAATGATCTTGTCCCCTGAAATGGAAGCATTAGAAATTAATGAATTCCGAATCCGGAGAACAAAGGACAAAGATATTGTAACTGTTAATGAAACTAAATTGTTTAAAATTACAGGGCCCAAGCGGAAACGTCATGGTGAGTATGACACCCTACCCTACGGCTACAAACACCAAAAACTTGCCTAATCCTATCCCGTGTACCTATATTTCCAATAATATTATGATAAGTATTTGTAAAATATGTTCAGTAGCTGCCGAGCAGTGCAACTGTAAACATGGATTGTTTTTCTAAACGTAAAGACGATATTTATTGTTGTAAATTAAAATGTTTTGAGAGGCCGCCGGAACAGGTTGATGGGTTGGCTTGTAGTAAATGCGAGAGCTTTGGCTACTGCAAGTGTAGATGTAAATCATATAAAGTCTCATATCCACCTAAACTGCTTAAAATTAAAATCTATAAAACGAGTCGTCTCTTTACATGCTGTCCTGATATGTGTATAAAATTAACGGCTTATGAATTTGCCAATCATTGCCCAAAATGCTATCTCAACGGATTTTGTATATGTATATTAAAGCATTGTAAAAACAGAAAGGATTGGTCAGAGGGGCTATAATTTTTCCAAATTCTATATATTTCAATTCAATCAATCCTGCACTTGTGGTACATTTTAAAAATAGGGTATTGAGCGCGTACGTGTGTGTGTGTGTGTGTGTGTTAGGGAAGCTAGTAAAGCCTAGTCTTGAACGCTTCGGGTCTGTGGATAGTCACCGGCGTGAAGGTTGGCATAAAACACCGTAATTCCAAGCGCTGATGGAAGGGTTGGTTTAATTACCGTAGAAAATGATTTCCCTTGACTACCACGGACTACTGGGAGTTGCCTCGTCTTCTCCCGTGGTGAGGCCACCTACCAAGGCACTCTCAGGTAAGACCTGGTAGATGAGACGGTTGGCCTAAAAACCATAGAACATTGAGTTTCCGTCGGCCGCCACAGGTATGAACATAGTGTACGTGTTCAATACCCCAATATTTTTAATAATTGTGTACTACAAGTGCAGATCGATTGTATAACGGTGGAGGTGGGGAACCTTCAGTTCGCCTACCACGGCGTGCAGCGAGGCTGGGGCTGTACGTGTATTCCGTTTGAAGAGTATCGGTAATCTAATTTACTGATAGTCTCTACGGAATACTGGAACACGGGGGTGGCAACTAAATTTTTTCTGGAAGGCCATCACGTTGCTGCGGCGGTGGTAGGGGCCGCAGCATCCCGAAAGGGATAAATTAAATTGTAACATTTAATTTCCATCATTGTAAACATGGACGTCAGACGTGCTATAGCTGATGAGCTCCATAGACCAGCTCGAAAAAATTATCCGAGACGTAGAGTAACTCTTAAAGGTCTAAATGATTTGTATCAGGCCGATCTTGTCGAGATGCAGCCTTATGAAAAATTAAACAAAGGATATCGTTATATAATGACCATGATCAACTGTTTGACTAAATTCGCTTTTGCCATTCCATTAAAGAATAAATCAGGGCTCGAGGTGGCCAAGGCTCTTGAACCGATACTCGCTAAACAAAAGATGAAACATTTTCAAACCGATCAAGGGACGGAATGGTTTAACAGATATATAAGCGCATTGATGAAAAAATTTAAAATAAATCATTACGCGACGTTTTCAGACTTGAAAGCGAGTATTGTTGAAAGATTTAATAGAACGCTAAAGCAACGCATGTGGAAAGAGTTTACCGCAAAGGGGACGTATGAATGGATAAGTATACTCCCGACTATAGTTAAAAATTACAATAATACGGTACATCGCACGATAGGTATGAAACCGAAAGACGTTAGGCGAAAGCATGTCAAGGATATCCTGGCGAGAATTGGCAAGCGTAAGGTAGTCAAAAATAAAACGAAATTTAATCTAGGCGATAGTGTGCGAATAAGTAAATATAAAAAAGTTTTTACTAAAGGATATCTTCCCAATTGGACTAATGAAGTGTTTAAAATATACGCTATTAAGCCTACAAAACCGGTCACGTATGTTTTGCAAGATTCTTCCGGTGACGTGTTGGATGGAGGCTTTTATGAACAAGAGTTGAGTAAATCAAACACCGGAGACGTATATCTGGTGGAAAAGGTGCTCCAACGCAGGGGGGATAAGGTTAAGGTCAGATGGCTGGGGTTTGATAAGAAACAGGATAGCTGGCTGGATAAAAGCGATATTCTGCTTTAATCTATTTAAGCGCTTGCACGTGTGTATTTCACTCAGTTTACATTTAACGATGCACGTGACAACACAGAGCCCACGCCTTGCTATAAGGAATTTTGACGAGTTTACGGGTTCCGGTGTGGCTTCCCAAAATAAACATGGGCCTTTACTACCAGATTCCATTCGTTGCATAATATCTGGGCCATCAAATTGTGGTAAAACCAATGTGCTTTTTAATCTTTTATTCGATCCCAACGGATTGCGATTCGAAAATATATACGTTTTTTCCAAATCTCTGTATCAACCAAAGTATCAGTTTTTACAGGAGACTTTACCAAAAGAAATCGGTTATTTTGCTTTCGATGATAATGGTAAGGTGATTCACCCGGATGGGGCCGAAATTAACTCTATAATGATATTTGACGACATTTCTTGCGAGAAACATAACAATATACGAAGTTATTTCACCATGGGGAGACATAAAAATATCGATGTTTTTTATTTAGGACAAACCTACAGTAGTATCCCCAAACAGCTGGTTCGAGATAATTGTAATATGATAATAGTTTTCAGACAGGATGAGATGAACCTCAGACACATATACAATGATCACGTAACGACTGACATGTCTTTCGAAAAGTTTAAAACCCTCTGTGCTCTGGCATGGAGGGACAACCATGCGTTCTTATTGATTGATAAGACTCGCGATCTTAATAAGGGGAGATACAGGATAAATATCGACAGTTTCATTACAGAGTTGTAATGGTGCGCATCTACACGTATAACGACCTGCGTGGCTTCGACACTAGGCTACATAAGGTCAACTCGAATCTCTGTACATATTATTATAAAGATAAAAAGAAATTTTGCGGTAATTACTGTTCCAGGAAACCCCCACACGGATATATATGTTTAACAAACGCTGTTGGAGGCATAAGACGTCTAAGTGTTCAGCAGTGATACCACCAGTAATTTTACTCATGATATCCGCTAGTGAACGTACCTATAATAGGGAGACCTGGTTAAATTTCCTACATCGCGGGAACAAGACACAAGACGCGGGCAATGTTCTTCAGACAGGTAGAACTGCCTTAAAATAAGGATACTTTGAGATTGTATTTCAGTATTCATCATGAAGCCGACTGATAAACAGCTAACGCTTAAAGTAGCCGCTCTCAAGGAGGCTATAAAGCGTAAATATAGAATGTTTAAAGATGGTATAGTGGAAACGGAAAAAGTTCTGGAAAAGCAATACAAACCCATCATTCGAGAGCTGCGTAAAACGGCTCAACCTTCTGTAAAATCTGAACCTGAATCTTTTAAACAAGAAGCGAAAGAGGATGAGGAACCTACTGTAGAACAAATGGATTATGATACAACCGATGAAGATGAATTAACCGATGTGGATTTACCACGGCTATTTGATCCACCGAGTGTTTCTACCCCCAAGGTCAGCTCTAGCCGGGTAAAGGAAGTAGTGTCAACTCCTACAGGACTTGAAACAGCTTCCCGATATCTTGAAGAACAGTTTAAAAACCCCATGACTCTCCGGTATATGAAATTACTTATGGAGGATACTGGTGGTAAGACGCTATTGTACTGGTTGATCTCGGTAAAGGTAAAGTGCCGAAGACAGAGGAACCCCATTGGAATGCTGGGAATAATCGAATTAGAAAGCTAAAAAAGCCTCAAGGACTGACTGACGCTGTAAATAAAGAGTACCTTAAAGAAGCCCTCGCCGAACTGGCATACTCGATATACAAGCAATTAAAAGCGAAAGATGGAGCCAGGGCGGGTTTACACGACGAAAAAGATTGGAAAACTGAAGTTGTGCAAGAGTTGACCTCGTGGGATGATTTGTTCAATGACGAAATAACTATTGATGCGTCAGAGCTGGTGAACCAACCAGGGATTCTCGAAACTGCTGAGGAGAGGGCTAGGAGGCTGGGTGGAGGCTCCTAAATCGTCAGTCGTTAGTGTGAAGTCTTGTGGTGAACATCGACGATGGAGCAGTACTGTTGCGATAAAAAGTGTTTTATACTACCGAAAAGCCGCGTAGACGGGATTGCACACAGGGTATGTAATAACTTTGGTTATTGTCGTTGTAGGTGTAAGACTTATATAGAAGACTGCATGCAACCTAAGGAGAGAACACTAAAATTGTATAAATTGCAGCATTTCTATACATGTTGTCCTTTGAAATGTGTTAAATTTGCCCCTCACGCTGTTATAGATACATATTGCGATGACTGTCCTCACAACGAGTTTTGTACGTGTATTTTTAAAAAATATTGCGAAACTAGGAAAAGTTGGGATTAAGTGCACGCCCTGTGCACCACGCTCTCTGTAGGTATTTAACTAGACACGACGTCGGCACGTCATCAGTATTAAAATGGCGGGGCGCAAAGCAAGATCGGTCAGACGTGGTCAAGCTGTCGTACGAGGTGGTGGTATCATCTCCTCTGTAGTTAACAAAGCTATTGACTTGTTACCTTTCGAAGCACATCTCCCGGGGTATAATTACTGTGGTCCTGGGACCAGGCTCAAAAAAAGGTTAGCTCGAGGTGATAAGGGCGTGAACGGTCTCGACGAAGCGTGCAAAATTCACGATATTGCTTATTCAAAATATAGCGATAACGCGCGCAGAAGACAGGCGGACAAAGAGTTGGCTGAGCGCGCTTGGCGAAGATTTAAAGCGGCCGACGCTTCTGTTGGGGAAAAAGCAGCTGCTTGGGCTGTAACAACAGCCATGAAAGCTAAAACGAAATTTGGTGGGGGTAAAAAGGCGAAGCCTAAAGCCAAACGCAAAACGCAGGGCAAAGGGTTATACCTAAGACCTTACCCGAAGCGAGGAGGTGGTAAGAAAAAGCCAAAGGTGACTAAAAAAAAAAAAACATCGATCCCGATAAAACCTTTAACAAACTACGATTTATTTCACTATGCCAAAGAGCTAAAAATACCAAATTTTAGGGGAATCTATATGAGAGACGCTCTGCCGCAGTCTGTCAGGCGGTACGAATCCGCTATTGTAAATTTGGACTCTAGTAGTGGGGGTGGTACGCACTGGGTATGCTACAGAAAACTCGGTCGTAAAGTATTTTATTATGATAGTTTCGGTAACCTCAGGCCTCCAGTGGAGCTGTTGCGATATTTTGGTGATTGTGAAATTTACTATAACTACAAGCGAGAACAGAATTTCAACTCAGTCGTGTGCGGACACTTGTGCTTAAAGTTTCTTTGCGACAATGTTTTGCTTAAACGGTAGAGGTTCTTTCCTCTCGAAAGATTATTTTCCAACAGTGGACGTGAGCCAGAGGGAGTGGGAGATTGGTCTAATTGACTTGATGACCTACCATTCAATTCCAAATATCGAAAAGGGTTTAAATGACAAATTTTACTATGGGACAGATGAATGTGTCACGATAGACGAGGGGGCGTACGAAATTGAAGACTTGGAAACATTATTAAAGGAGAAAACCGGAGACGATTCGGGATTAAGTTTAAAAGCGAATAATAATACGTTAAAGGCTGAAATCGAATGTAAAAAAGAAATCGATTTTACAAAGGAGGAAACTATCGCTTCGCTGTTGGGATTCGATAGTAGAAAGCTACCTCCAGGAGTAAAGCACGTATCTGATAGGCCAGTCAATATTATGAAAGTCGATGTGATACGCGTAGAGTGTAATATCGTTCGAGGATCGTACAACAACGGTGAAGAGGGCCACGTGATCCACGAGTTCTACCCAAACGTAGGTCCGGGGTATAAAATAGTGGAGATACCCAACACAATCGTTTATTTGCCCGTGAACGTCAAGAGGATAAACAACGTTACAATCTGTCTAAAGGACCAGAACGGTGAGAGAATAAATTTAAGAAACGAGGCACTCTCTGTCAGACTACATATAAGACGGAAGGATGGGGCTTATATTTAGGGAGGTTACAAACACGGTTAAGGTCAGTAGGAGTGCGAACACCGTAAGGTTAACATCGGCAAACGTTAAATTTTTACGCTCTCTGGGATTCAAGGTTCAAAATGTTGGACATAGAAAATAGCGCTGAATACAGCGATGTAGTCACCGGGATGGAATTCCATATCCATAAACCATATGCGTCTTCCACGTATAAAAATAACGATGAGATTCGCATACCCATAAGTCAGCAGGATATTATAACGGCACCGTTTGATAGTACTCTGTACATTTTAGGATCACTTAGTGGGAAAAAAGCCGATAATACTGCGGCCAGTGTAAGTTTTGTAAATAACGCTATAGCGTTTCTATTTGACGATATCCGCTATGAGATTGGGGGTGTTGAGGTGGATCGAACCAAAAATGTCGGTATAACGACAACTATTAAAAGTCTTTTATCGGTTCAGCCGAGCGAGCTGCACAGCTTGATAAACGCTTGTTGGTTAGGTCCCGGCAAAACACAAGTAGTTGATGGGGATTTTTCATTCTCCATTCCCTTGCGTCTCCTGCTCGGGTTTGCAGAAGACTACCGCCGTATTATTGTAAATACAAGACAGGAACTCGTTTTACTCCGCTCTTCGAGTGATAATAACGCAGTATATAGTGCGAACGCTTCTCAAATATCTCTTAATATTAAAAATATATATTGGAGAGTCCCACATGTCACCGTGTCTGATGCGTACAAACTCAAACTTTTTAAAATGATTGAAAAAGATACAAAAATACATCTACCGTTTCGCTCTTGGGAGATACACGAATATCCCACTTTAAATGCATCCAAAATACATTCGTGGACCGTGAAATCATCGTCCCAGCCCACGTCCCAGGTCACGAACCTGTCAGGCGCAGCCATAACGTCACAGAAAACAGCTGACATGGCGCGAAAGGGTGCCGCCATCTTGATGACACAGAAAAAACAGCTGACGCCGCCATGACGTCACAAGAAACAGCTGACGTCGCCGATTGTGAGAGTTCCACAGTTATATGTTGAGCTTTCATAAATATTCTTACATTATTTATCCCACGTGATGGTTCCCGCCAAACGGCAGCCATCGGTCATGTAGGCGAACCACGCGGCCGGTAACGGTCCCTCGGCGACACCTGTCAGGCACCACCATTGGCAGGCCATCTTGATGACGTCACAGAGAAACAGTCACATTGGCGCGGACGTCGCCATCTTGATGACGTCATAATTGGCACGAAAATCCTATCAGCTGTCAAAATTGGCGCGAACGCCGCGATAACGTCACAAGAAAAACAGCTCAAATTGGCACGGACACCGCGATGACGTCACAGAAAAACAGCTGACGTCGGCGCGAACATGTCACTTTATATAGTATTGTGTACACTTTATATAGTATGACCCCTGCGATCCATATGGTCTTGTTCCCCATGATGACGTCACAGAAAAACAGTCAAATTGGCGCGGAAGTCGCGATGACGTCACAAAAAACAGCTGACGTCGCCGATGACGTCACAAAAAACAGCTGACGTCGCCGATGACGTCACAAAAAACAGCTGACGTCACAAAAAAACGCCGCCATCTTGGAAAAAATGGCGCGAACGCCGCCATCTTGATGACGTCACCGTGACGTCACAGAAAAAAATTGGCGCATGCGCACGCCGTTTTTTGTGCCCGTTTCTCGGGAACCCTACTGTTATACTCTGTTAGTTTCTTCTTTAAAAAAAGTAAGGTAAAAAGGCCTCTTTTTACCTTACTTTGCCCCGTCCACATAGACTATTGATCTGTATTAGACAAAGTAAGGGGGTGAGCCGTTACAGTACAGAGGAGAATTGTACTTTTAAAAGACACTGGTCACAGGCAGAACCCACATCGCTGCCATGGTCTCGAAGTCCGGCGCGCTAAACACTACGTCACCGACTCGCCCAACTATTATATAACTAATCCCCGACTCACCCATTGTTCAGATAACTATTATACAATTCATTTTGTAAACTGACTTTTGTATAAAACTACTGTAATTTTCACTAAATTAAAATTAATTTGTATCATTGAAAATTATTCAGAAAAGTAGGAAAAGCATAAATGTATTATATATTTTGAAAAAAGGAAAATTTAATCACCTCAATGCTCAAATTTGACATGTACAAAATAAACTGATATGTTTTGTTAGGAGCTTAAAAACTTCATAGCTTTCAATTTGTTTATGAAGATTGCTTATTTAGGCTCCAAAACAGCACAGAAATTATTATTATAGAAAACAGCCGTCAAAAAGATACATATATATATATATATATATATATATATATATATCTTTTTGACGGATCAACAATAGTCAAACTACTAAGTTGGTAAATAAATAAATAAAAACCAAATTCTTATTGCTCCGGTTCCGGTTATAGATATACGAGAGCATAGTGAATCAATCATATGTAAAAATTTCGTTAATATTCAGCTTTAATTATTATTATTAAATTGAAAATGAAAGTTTTCAACTTTTTCAGTAACAACCAACTGGTAGTGATCAACGGCACAGCGAAGTTCGAGGATGTAAATAAGAAAGACGCAAAACTTATCGTATCCTTCAAGTTTGGCTGTAAGTAAAAGTATTCTAGTTACGGCAAAACACAGTGTTACATTAACTTTAGAGCCCGAATTCGTGTTGTTTCGCTGTGAAAAATATTGTTTAGTGAATGTTAACCCATATTGAAGTATGGGTTAACATTTATTTTTTAAACTAATTTCGGGAGACCTTAAAGTATAATAAAACTTTAAAATTTAGACACATTTAACTTAATACGGAAAGTTATTTAATACATAAACTTGTTGGTATAGCACATAAATTATGAAAAAATTACTATACTATACTCAAATGTACATAATTATAACTTATATAATTTGTTTTACTATGGACGTCAAATATTCGATTCTTAATATGAAAAAATAAAGAATGTGAAAATTTGCGGTTTTTTAATTAAAACATTTCATACTAAATATTTTAAAAAGATTAAAATATTGGACGTGTAGCTACTAGTCTACCTATCTCTGGGATCATATTAGCAAACAATGGAATGTGATGGATAGTATTAACAAAAACCTTTAACCCCAAGAGTATTAATAGTTTTCTCTATTTACATAATGTAAAACAACCAAATCTAACTCAAAAGAGCTCTGGTGTCATTCCCTCTGTAATTATAAAGTAATAATATAATGTTAACATTTTATGTAACGTAGAACTTGAATTTGAAATGTGGATGACAATAACTTCAAGCCGTGCAGTAACCTTCGGCTTGCAGATGCATAAAAAATTAGCATTAGTTTGACAAGTAAGATACATCCAACATATTACTAGCATATTAAACTGGCCTTTAAGTTGCATTTATAAATGACACAAGTTTATCAGCAGGGTGGACGGTGGACGGCCCCTACTGGGTGCTGGACACTGACTATGAAACCTACTCCGTGGTCTACACCTGCCAAAACACATTTCTTTTCTTCCATTACTGTAAGTGCCAACTAAAACTACCAAATTATGATCTTACGTCATTTGATTTTAGATTTATGTTAAATGTTTAAATTTAAGTAGAGGCATTATGGGGCTTTCAGGACAAACGCAAATTCAGCGGTTTTTAATCAGTGGTTACGTATTTGTGACGTGTGATGACGTATGTGTGACGTCATACGGTGACGAGGTGGAGTGTGTGACGTCACGGGTGTGACGTGGTGGTGTGACGTCACTAATACGTTATTGAACTTAAAGCAGAGACCAGAGAGGCCTAATTTTCATTTTATTTTACGTTTATTTATGATGAAAAAGTGTTAAATAATTGTCTAAAATGATAATATACATGAATTTACAATTTTTTTGCAAAAAAAACGAAGAAAAACGAGCAAAAACGAAGTTTTTATAATTTCGACGTGGGTGGTCCGTCTTGGGAGGTTATCTTATCTCTTATCTTATCTGTTATCTTATCTTATCTCTTATCTTATCTTAGATCTTAGATAAGATAAGATAAGAACGCTGGGGGGGGTTCGCCCCCCCAGACCCCCCCCTTAGTTGTGGGGGACCGCAGAAACCGCACTGCGCGAACCACCCGGGTATGTTTTTTATGGGGGGTGTGATAGGAATCAGGTAAGGGAAACATAGTTTAAGTATCCTTGAGTGTTAGTTAGTAAAAATATAAGAAAGAACCCACGCAAAAGCCATGCAAAGAAAGGACAGTAAAGAAGGCAAGCGCAGAGGCCAAGTGCAAACGAGGGAAGGGACCTAACGGTCCCGTGATCAGACTGATCTTGACGCCCAGGGAACGTCTCACAGCGGCTCCGAAACTTCTCGCCCTCGTACGGAGTAGTCTTTCCCAGGCACGGCGACATTCCTCGGTACAGGGGCGGCGCTCAACCCCGGTGACTCGACGGCAACCTCCGTAGACATCGAGCGGCGCAAGCGAGTTGACCTGCTTGGGTGCACGCTTGGCTTTGGCTCCGAGGCGGTATACCACGTAGGGATGCGCTTCTCCGAAGACAACGCCGAATGCCCGGTGTCTCCGATGGTGTCCGCCGAGTCCCAAAAGTCGGCCGGAGAGGTCGGAGCTGCTTCTTGGATGGTCCCGTGACGGCTCGATCCGGAGTGATGCTGTGGCGAGAGCAGCTCCTGGTTTTATCAACTTTTCCGCTGACTCAGCGAGAAATCGACGTCTCTCATTGGCTCAGCGGCTGGGCCAATCAGAAGCGAGCTAGAGTTTATGACTACCCCACGGCCACGCTGCGGAATTATTCATCACTCCAGCCAGATCACGAGGATGCCAGCCACAGAGAAGACTCCACCGATGCTTCTGAGGAAACCTACTCGGCCCAAGAAGATGGTTATGCCTCGGAGGGACCCCGTTGCTCAGTTGCCCGCTAAAAACCCCAAATCTCCGGTGCGGAATCGAACGAGGACCAAGCCGGCGTCACCCACTCCAGTTCTGCCTCAGCGGGTTGTCATCTCCTCCAACGCCGTGAGAGCCGAAAGTCTTCTTCGAGAAATTCTTGGGGGGAAGAGAGACTACGCGGAGAAATATGTTCTGCAGGCGGGACCAACTTCAGCTCCGGCTCCCGGGGTCGTCCCAACAACGGAAGGCAGGCCGATTTCACCCATCACGCCCAGTGATCGATGCCGGCCCAAATCACCGTTTCTGGGAGTCAAGCCCCACCGCCTGTGGAAGCTCAAGCCCGGGCTTTATTGTCTCCTGGACTTCAATGCGGAAGAGAGAGTGGCCTTGCTGCTTCTGGGGAGAACCGTCGTGCAAACGCCATTACCCACTGGCGTACCTCTTCCACATCGGAGTCCGAAGAAGACGTACTTGGAGATTGGGGTGCCAACGGATGGACAACTGAGCCAGCGAGTCACCGCTAAGTGGATATCAGTTTAATTTAATTGATACCACAAAACGGCCTTTCTAAAGGCCACCAATATTAATCGTTTTGCAATCAAGTCGAACGCTGAACTAATTCGTATCCGAAAACTAATGGACTATTCGATGTGCAATATATTATTATTATACAAAAATGAATATAAAATACAATTCTTTTTCCTTATTTATCACGCCACTTCACTCACTTACTTTCGCCCAGAACTTTTAATTGTCTCGGTCAAACCGCTTTATCGGCCCCCTAATTGCTACCGGCTTAAAACACAAAGTTTTGGATTAATAATGTTAAGTCTTCAGCTCTAAACACATTATATTTTTATCAACTAACTACCACCGATTTCAGTCAACAAAAGTGTACCGAAATATGTTATGCATCATAGTGACACAAAGGGATGTGTCTCCTTAACCTTTGGCGGAAAGTTTTTAAACCTCACGGTCAAACTTCTTTATTTGGCTCCCCTGACGATGCCCGACCGTAGTAAATAACGTTTGGCGGAAAACTTTTAAACTTCGCGGTCAAAACAACTTTATTTTGTTCCCCTTACTACGTCCGTACAGAAATCGGTTTTGTAAATTTCACCGGTCACGAGATCTTTTGGCGGGATACTTCACTGCTGTAGGGCCATTTCCATTACTTACCGTACTCAAAGCAAATTATTTGTGTCAAAATGAATGAACTCGATGAAGCTGGCAAGATATTTCAAACCTTGTCACCAAAATAACTTTATTCTACTGCGCTAACTACAACCACGCATCCACACAAAATATTTGGCGGAAAATATTTAATCGTCGTGGTCAAACTACTTTATTTTATTCCCCTAACAATGTCCGACCATGTTCTATAAAGATTGGCGGAAAAAGTTTAAACATCACGGTCAAAATCACTCGATTCTTTCCCCTAGCTACGTACCGTACAGAATACTGTTTTAGAACTTTCATCGGGCTAAACATGTTCTGGCCTAAACGATTAAAACTTTTGGGCTAATGTATTTGGTTCCCGTTCCTCCCGACATTTGAAACGGCCTTTCTAAAGGCCACGGAAAAAATGCTGAGTAAGTGTAATTCATGCGCACCAATAGGAAGCCAGAGCGAGTTGACAAAACCCGAGAGCTTGTCGAGCTCCCTTCACTTGTTCCTGCACCGCTGAAGAGCCAAGATGGACCAGACTGGAACGACCTCTGCTCCTCGCCCGATCCTGAAGAGGGCCAGCGAGAATTCTGACGGCGCGGTCCACAAGAAGCGGGTGACTTGGGCAGACTTGCCGCCCGTGGAGGAGATTCTGGCTGAGATGACTCGACAGTGGGAGCTCGTCACGCCTATCCAAGACACCTGGGCCGAAATACTGTCAACGACTCCGCAGAAGAAGCTGGCAAGGTTGGAACGGAGGTTTGCAGCTCCACTGGCTCGGTTCAGCTCCTCCACACCTCCAATTCACCGGCTGTGGCGTCTCGATCCAGGCCTCTACGAAGTGCTGTACACCGAGACATCAGGTCGACTGGTTTTCGTGAGGGATTCGACGCAGACGTTGAGGGTCCAGCTGCCAAGATCAATGGAGTGGCCCAGCACTTCTACGAGGTTCCTGAAGAAGGACGAGCCAGGCCAGGACCCTTGCTATCCGAAGGGATTCGCCTACTGGATCTAGTTTCCACCCTGGACAAAACGGCCTTTCTAAAGGCCACCAAATTTTCAAGTCGTTTGTGCACTCATGCAGTAGCTACGTTACTATTTTAATGCAGCACCTCATGTGTTAATAATCACAACGCCAAGTAGATACCGGCTCAAAGTAATGTATTTTGACCGTAAATTTCATTAATTTTTCGGTCAACATAGTTTATTTTAAATGCGCTAAAGGTTTGAGTAAAGAAAATTACAAGTCTTTCATCAACTTAACTATCCTTGTTTCCTATACGGTACGTTGGTGTTGTACCTTAGGGTATTTTCCATTCGCTCTTGATTCCACTGAAGCCAGGAGACATGGACCCTTCAGAGACTACTGCAGCTGTGCAAGCAATCCTGCCAAAGAAGTCCATCTTCGATCCGGCAGACGAGGCTCCCACATCGAGCGCCCCGAAGTACATCGCACGTCCGCTGAACTTTGGTCCCGACCTCTCGGAGTCGTCAGATGAAGAGACCAGGGACTACATCAGAAGGACTGACCCCAAGCTTTCGACGGGAAGTTCGACCTCCGGTACACCGAAAATACGGTTGACGCCCAGGGTGAAGAACGCTCCACGGTGTACCTACGAGTTGAAGAGAGGAGCGAAGAAGGGCGAGGCGTGTGGCAAGTACTGCAGGCTGGGCGAGGATTTGTGCTCCACACACAACCGAGCGGCAAGACCCAAAGCAAGTTTCGACTTGGAACCGTTCGCTGAGGGTAAAAAATTTGAAAGACTGAAGGTGTCGAAGAAGTATAAACTTCTGCAACAGACCAAAGAGCCTAGAATGGTCATCTTTCTAGATGAACATAAAATTATAAAGGTAAGACTGCCTAAATTCATGATGCCAATACCCAAGACTGGGTCATATTTAATGTTTAAAAAGAATGTACCGAAGACAGAGGGACGAAAAGCAACGCCGATGTGGGAGTCCGACTAAGCTGGAGGAGCTGGTCCTAAACGGCCTTTCTCAAGGCCACCATTTCATTCACTCGTTTTGCAGCTATAAGTGCAGCCTCTTTTAGACTGACTAACAAAGTACATTATGATATTAAATTAAAAGATTTAACGAGCTCCCAAACAAACTAACATTTATAACTTCTTTTTAAGGAACTTATAAAATAAGTTTCTGTGTTCTGTTTCCCAATGATTTTTTTATTAAGAAATATTTGCCCAAACCAAATATTAGTTGTTTGATTAGGTCAGCAAAATAAAATGATGAATCAGCATAGCTTATGCGATTTAAGAAGCTACCAGTGTATTCTGTACGGTACGTTGGGTCGCACTTAAGCGTACCATTCAAATGAAAATGCATGAACTGAACATGGCCTACGAGATCGTCCACCACCAGACGGCGAGGAGCCACCACATCGCAGAATGGCCATGGAACCAGCGGGCCAACCTGCAAAGAGAAGTCCGGGACCGATCGGACATCGCTCTGGTCGCCAAGGACCTGGACAGCATCGCGGCCGACTCCCGCGGGAAGACAGTCCGGCTCCGGCTGTTGGAACCTGGGGTGTGGGTCCCGCCAACTCCTCTGGAGGATGACATGCCTCTAAAGTCCGCGGTGCTGAAAGACCTTCGGCGCCTACTTAAGATCAGCGGCCGGGTCATCGTCATCATCAAATGCCCGTAAGGGCACAGTCTGCGGACCGACGGCACCACCTCACACAACATCTGAGGGCGGACACAAACGGCCTTTTTCAAGGCCACCATTACACTCAATCGTTTAAAGACTTTGCTGAGCTAACTTATATTGTATTTTTATTTAATTTTATATTTGTCGTTTCGACACTATAACCACCATTTCTCGTTTTGACACTAACAGTGCAGCCTCTTTTAGTCTTTGACCAACAAAGTATATTATGATATTAAATTAAAAGATTTAACGAGCCCAAAACAAACTAACATTCATGACTTCTTTTTTAAGTTTCTGTGTTCTGTTTCCCAATGAATTGTTTTATTGAGAAATATTTCCTCAAACCATCATTCACTCGTTTTGACACTATCAGTGCCACCTCTTTTAGTCTTCGACCAACAAAATACATTATGATATTGAATTAAAAGATTTAACGAACTCAAAACAAACTAACATTAATAACCACTTTTTTTAAAGTTTCTGTGTTCTGTTTCCCAATGAATTGTTCTATTAAGAGATATTTGCTCACTCCAAACATTAGTTATTTGAGTAGGTCAGCAAAATAAAATGGTATGCGATTTAAGAAGCTACCAGAATATTCTGTACGGTACGTTGGGTCGCACTTAAGCGCATGTTGTGGTCCATTTTCATTCTCACCCTACTCACCATGGCACCACTTGACATGCCTCCCACCTGGAAGCGACTGCAAGACACGATGGAAGATGTGTTAGGTGAAGAGTTTGATGTGGTCGTTGAGGAAGTAATTGCTATGCCAGACGACGATCCTCATGTTGACATGGAAGTTTTCAGCAACTTCGATGAAGCTGAAACATCATCTTTCGCATCGGACATTGATGAATTCATTGATTTGACCGTTGCTTCCCATGTCACAGAGTCCGAAGCCGACAGCATTGAATATTTCCTTCCGATCGAAGATGGCGAGGGAGACACGACCCCTGTTCTACCTGATGCTCCTGATGCCAGACGGAGACTATTTGACGGTTGCAGCGATGAGGAGGATGATGATGATGGTGTCGCATACTTAAGCGATAGTTAGACTTTTAGTCTACTTCAAACGGCCTTTCTAAAGGCCACCATTACACTCAATCGTTTAAAGACTTTGCAGAGCTAACTTATTTTGTATTTTTATTTAATTTTATATTTGCTACAAGCTGCTGCTACAAACGAGTGAAAAATTGGTAGCCGTGAAAACGGCTGTTTTGTATAGGTTTTACACAGTAAACCCTTATGGAGCGTAACTACTCTGCGTTGGCATCTTCATCGGACAAATAATCTGCTCCCACTAAACTTTCCAACGCAGCGATCACTTCTCTTGATGTTATACTAGTTCTGCTTGTTACAGAATGAACTTGTACGGGTAGATTTTCACCGGTGACTTGCCTCCCCGTAGGCAATATTTGAAAAGGTGGTGTAGTAGAGGATATTTCAGGGACCTGTACAGGCTGCTCCATTACGATGTTGTCGCTAGAAAGGTTCGTGCAATAATGATTTAAAAATACATTCATGTTCACAGTTTAATTTGATGAGCCAATGATATTAAAGGTGCTGATGTCAGCAAAAAATGAACCAATAGGAATTTAGTGCTGAGGTAAGCATTTGATATATAAGTAGAAAATTCAAGCATTTGTTCTCATTCCTACTTCTGGAACTGCATACAGCGCATGGAACAGCAATTCAACTACGATGTATTACTGTCATCGTTGTAATGAAGATTTCTCTAACGAAGATTTGTATGTATTGCATTGTGAAATTTATCATAATGCTACGGAAAATACACCGTCCGACTGTGAAGACCATCCGGATTTTGTGCGCTTCTTTGCCGAAAATTCTACGGAGCAGAATAGGCCAAGTGTCATCGCATATGCACCCCCAAGAGAAGATGTGGTGGATCCTATAGATGAATCGTCTCAACCTTCGACTACAGGAACACCGAGTGAAGCTGCACTCCCAAGAGAAGATGTGATGGATTCTGCTGATGAATCGTCTGAACCTTCGACTACAGGAACTCCGAGTCAAGATTCTACGTTGGGAGTGGAAGTTTTAGTGGAAGCATTTGAGAGAGCTGTTGTCCGACATTATAGAATAAACAATACAAATTCGCTTGAACTACAAAATTTCCTGACTATAGTAAAAGATGTCATTGTTGAAAAACTAAATTATGAACTCCAGCGATTGAATTTCATAAAATTCGGATTGCTATTAGATACAACTTTTAATAATGTTGAAGGAGAACTGTCCAACAGAGGGTTTCTCTCTAGAAACCGCAGTATCATGGTGACCTCAAATATTGATGAAATTGTTGAGGAATGTTTGCAGGAACTGGTACTCAAAATAACGGAACATGAAGCTCGAGGATCTGGATGGTCCCTGCTCAACATTAACAGTCTGGATTTACGCGTTCATAAACGTGGATACGGAGATCGTGGCAGCAGTTATATTCCACTGCCAGCAAAGATAAAAAATACTTTGTCATGCATCAATGTTCAAAACAATGACAATGAATGCTTCAGATATTCTATGTTAGCAAAACATCTAGTGAATGAAGGTGTCCAACATCCGGAACGACCAAATAGAAGGTATCAAGAACTAATCTGTAGGTATAATTTTAATGGGCTAAACTACCCAGTGTCATTGGCCGAGATAGGACGTTTTGAAAAACGCAATCCAGGTGTATCTATTAATGTTTTTGGACTCGACAGTAGAAACAATGTCTACCCTTTAAAAGTAGTGACTCGGCAACTTGCAGATCATACAGATTTATTGCTATTAACAGATGGTGATGTTTCACATTATGTGTATATAAAAGATTTTACTAAACTGATTCACAAACAACTTACAAAAAGGAAAAGTCAAATAACAGTTTGTAAAAGATGTTTCTGTTTTAAGAATATTGCTTTTATTAGAGGAGGTCATCGTTGGCTGACGGAACACTCTAAGCTTTGTGGTGATCATGCGGCAGTAAAGGTTATCCTGCCTACCCCGAGGAATTCCGTTCTGAAGTTTAAGAACATACATCACCAATACCGAATACCAATAGTCATTTACGCAGATTTTGAATCTTCGTTGATACCAGTAGAAAATATAGATCCCGATGCACCCGACAGTGGAAAATATCAAAGACATGAACCAAACAGCTATTGTCTTTTGGTAAAATCGACACTTTCCGAAGAACATCTTCAGCACTATGGTATTCCAACATCGCCAAAACTTTACCGGGGAGAGGAAGCTGCAAAACGATTTGTTGACGATCTGTACATTATTGCTGAAAAGGTATCTACCCTCTATAGCCACATCGTTCCAATGGAAACTCTGAACCCACTTCAAGAACTGTGTCATTTAATGGAGAACGTTTGTTACTTGTGCAAAAAGGAGTTTACTGAAGATAACATCAAGGTTCATGACCATGATCATTTGACAGGCGCTTATAGAGGAGCTGCTTGCAACGCCTGCAACATCAATTTCAAACTCCCAAATTTTATACCTGTTGTATTACACAACCTAAGTGGATACGACGCTCACTTTATTATCCCTGAGCTCGGTCGAGACAAAGGTCAAATAGATGTATTGGCACAAACTACAGAAAAATTTATCAGCTTTTCGAAGAAAGTAAAAAATATAAAATTAAGGTTCATAGATTCATTAAGATTTATGCCTTTCAGTTTGATGACACTTTCAAAGAATTTAGAAAGAGGAGACTTGATTGAAACGAGGAAGCTTGTTTCAGAAGATAAGTTGGAGCTTGTATTAAGGAAAGGAGTATTTCCCTACGACTATATAGACTCCATTGCCCGATTTGACGAGACTGAACTACCTCCACCAGAAATGTTTTATAGTAAACTCAACGAATCACCAGTAGATCCGGAGGATTATGATCATGCTGTTAAGGTATGGACAGAACTTAACATGTCTACGCTTGGAGATTACAGTGATTTTTATGTGAAACTTGATGTAACTCTCCTTTGTGATGTAATGGAGGAGTTTAGAAATTCCTGTTTGAAAGCTTATGGACTCGACTGTTTTTATTATTTCACCTCTCCGGGATTAGCTTGGCAGGCAATGATGAAAGAAACTAAATGTGAACTCCAACTTTTGACGGACATTGACATGGTTCTCATGATTGAAGATGGTGTTCGAGGAGGGCTAACACAATCAGTTACACGTTATGTCAAAGCCAATAACAAACATCTTCCAAATTATAATCCAAGAGAAGATTCAGTATATCTGGGCTACTTTGACGCCAATAACCTATATGGTTATGCCATGTCCATGCCATTGCCTTATGGTGGTTTTTGCTGGGTAGAACCTACTGTATTAGGAGACATCGTAAACATCCCAAAGTTCAATGATATTGGATACATTTTGGACTTTGACTTCGAGTATCCACAAAATCTTCACGACCATCATTATGATCTTCCTCTCCTACCAAGGACCGAGATTCCTCCAGGAGGTAAACATCCCAAGTTGATGACAACACTTGAAAATAAAACTAACTATATAGCACACTACTGGATTGTGCAACAAGCGATTGAACTGGGCATAAAAATTGTAAGAATTAATCGGGTACTTCAATTTACACAAAAGCCTTGGTTGAAACAATATATTGATTCTAATACTGTAAGAAGAGCTGCTGCAACATCAAATTTCCATAAAGAGTTTTATAAACTGATGAATAACGCAGTTTATGGAAAATGTCTCGAAAACAAAAGGAATCACATGAATCTGAAACTGGTTTCTGACGAAAAGAAAATGTTAAAATTAGTTCAAAAGCCTAACTTCAAAACTTCTATTGTAATTAATGAAAATCTTGTAGCAGTCTGCATGGACAAAACCAATGTTGTCATGGATCGACCTCTATATGTAGGAATGTGTATACTTGACATTTCAAAGACCCATATGTATGACTTCCATTACAACAAGATGGTTTCCTATTACGGACGGGATAAAATTGGAATATGCTACATGGACACTGATGGGATCGTCTACTGGATCAAGACACTCGACATGTATGAAGACCTCAGAGTGTTTCCTCACAGGAATTCCTTTGACTTCTCAGACTACCCCATTGACCATCTAACCTATGACAACTGCGTGAACAAAAAGGTGATAGGAAAGTTTAAAGATGAAACTTCTGGCGTGCCCCTAGAAGAAATTGTAGCACTTATGTCAAAGATGTATGCCTTAAGGATGTTTACAGGCAGAACAGAAAATGACACGGCGGATGAAAACGAAGCCGGAATCATTAAAAAGGCAAAAGGGATTAAAAAAATTATATAATGAAGAACATGAGATTCGAACATTACTATAATTGTTTATTTAGAGGAGCTGAGTACAATGCAACTTTCAACACCATCCGGAGTTTTAAGCATAATTTGTACAGTATGACAGTAAAAAAGAAGTCATTGTCAGCCAGAGACGACAAGCGTGTGATCCTTCAAAATAAGATCCACACACTCCCTTATGGGCACTATTCATTAACAGAAATGGATTGAATAAGAAATTCAAAAAAGAAACGGACATCCACAAAATCTGTATTGTACTGTAAAGAATAACTGTAAAGTTTTTTTAAAACTTAAATTGAATGACCTTGAACTCATGTTTTTATATCAATTTGACTTAAAACTGTAAAGTTTTTTAAAACTTGAATTGGATGACCTTGAACTCATCTTTTTTATATCAATTTGACTTTTGAAATTCATACAAGTATAATTGAATAAATTACAATTATCGTTCAGTTGTATAATGGACGAAGAATGAAGCAGACCAATGGAAGAGAGAAAAATTATAGTTGAAGAACTTCACAAACCAGTTCGAAGAAATTTTCCCAGAAGATCAACGGTCGTGAAGGGTATTAATGACTTATATCAAGCTGACCTTGTAGAAATGAAACCATACAGTAGAATAAACAAAGGTTTCAAATACATTTTAACAGTTATTGACTGTTTTACAAAGGTTGCCAGTGCTATTCCCCTTAAAAATAAAAATGGGCCTTCGGTTACTGAAGCTATGAGAAAGGTACTGCAAGCAATAGGAAAACGTATAAAGCATCTACAGACAGACGACGGCAAAGAATTTTTGAACAAAGATTTTTCTGATCTGATGAAGAAAAATAAAATAAATCACTATTCTACTTTTAGTGAAAAGAAAGCCTCCATTGTAGAACGTTTCAATCGCACATTGAAAACATTGATGTACAAGAAATTTTCAGAAAGAGGAAGTTATGTGTGGTTTGATATTCTTCCAACTCTAATCAAAGATTACAACAATACAAAACATCGTACTATAGGTATGAAACCAAATCAGGTGAACAAAAAAAATGAATCTTTAGTTTTGAAACGCATAAAGGAAAATACTACGCCGCGGTTAGATAAGAAGCCTCCTCTTAAATTTTCCATTGGAGACCATGTGAGAATAAGTAAATATAAACAGATATTCACCAAAGGATACCTACCCAATTGGACAAATGAAGTTTTCACAGTGCATCGAGTGCAACCAACCTTTCCAGAAACATACATTTTAAAGGATAGTAAAGGAGAAATATTGCAGGGGGGATTTTATGGCCACGAATTGTTAAAATCTAAAACTGGTAGTGTTTATTTGGTTGAGAAGATTTTAAGGAAAAGAGGTAATAAGCTTTTAGTGAGATGGTTGGGATTTGATAAGACTGAAGATACTTGGATAGATCAAAAGGACTTACTTTGAAATGGAAAAACCAGTAAGGTCGCAGCATCCGGATAGACTGCTCAAGTATAACTAACATCATGGAAGTAATCTGTCAAAAGGATAGACTTGACGTCAATGACATTGATTGTTTGACACCGGATATCTTTGATAAGGAAGTAAGTAAGCATGGCACTTTATTGCCCAACACAATGAGATGTATTATTAGTGGACCTTCAAACTGTGGGAAAACCAACGTTGTTTTCAATTTAATAACAAAGTCAAACGGTTTAAGTTTTAACAATGTATATATTTTTTCCAAGTCTCTCAATCAACCAAAATATCTGTTATTGGAAAAGATTATGAATGATGTGCCCGATGTCTCATTGTATAAATTTGATGCAAGTAGTGAGATAATAGAGCCCAACAATGCCGAGCCGTATTCAATTTTTATTTTTGACGATGTTTCTTCTGAAAATCATGACCGAATAAGAACATACTTTTCTATGGGAAGGCATAATCATATCGACTCTATTTACATTGGTCAGACATACAGTAAAATCCCAAAACAGTTAATTAGGGACAATGTTAACTTCTTAATAGTTTTCAAACAGGATGAAAAAAATCTCAAACACATATACAACGACCACGTTGGTGCTGATATGACATTTGAAAAGTTTAGAGAATTGTGTGGGAGAGCATGGAAAGAAAAGTTTGGATTTTTAGTTGTGGATAAAGAGAGGGCTATGAATAACGGTCGTTATAGATTAGGTTTCGATAAATTTGTCTTATTACATTAACATCTAAATGTATAATCATCAGTATTTATTGTGACGTTGTAGAGAACACTCGAAACTAATAATGCCAAATCAGGAGGAGTTGCTTAGTGAAATAAAAGTTCTCAGTGACTCTAAACGGAAGAAACACCTGTTACTAAAAGAAGGATTAGTGGCTAGAAATAAATATTTAGAGGAAACATTCAAACCCATTGTAGATCCTCTGAATAAAATAAATGAAAAAATTAACAAATCTAAATTTACGGATCAAGAAGAAATAGAAACAGAAAAACCAGTAATTAAAGCAAACTCATCTTCAGAAACCGACAACTCAGAGATCGATTCGGAATTATTTAGTAGGTCAACGCATTCATTGGAAAAAGAGGATGAAGATGAAGATGAAGCAAGCAGTAAATCAGATGTAGAAACTCAAGATGTAGGCAGTTTACAAGAAGCAGATTCCCCTACAAATATCAGCATTTTAAGTAAAGAAATTGGGAACAAAGGACCTCTTTCACGAAAATATATTTTAAAAATGCTACATGGGGCAAGGAAACCGTCAAGATACCATGTATATGGAGCTCGCATGGATAGAGATGGTCTTCGAATGGGAGATAGTGTGATAGAGGTGGATGACAAAGATAATATTAAAGTAAAAGATCAAACTTTTAAAGGCACCGCTGGACTGTTTGAGTTGATCTTTAAGTCGTCTCCCCATAAATATTCCAAGAGGGATTTAAATAATTTTAAAAATATATGTTTGTTAACTAATTCCCATAGAAAAGGTTATTCTCCTAATGCACCTATTCATAGAAATAAATCAGATATGTACAAGGATGTAATTGCAAAGCTATTTTCTAATATTAGAGGAAAACCTTCGAAAGCTAAAGGTAAAGGGATGTCTATGAAATCTGCCTATGATACAAACATCATATATTATAATAATGTGAATAAGCTCGTTGACAGAATGCGGTTATTATATGAATCTATTCAGGCTGGACATAACGGGCTGGATAACGAAATGATTGCCTTAACTGAAGAATTAAAAAGTAGAGGATACATAGCTTAAGGGTTCAGTCTAAACATGAGTGTTGACAAGTTCGGTCGTCATGAAAGCTCTTTGGCCCGAGAGGTTTTGAGGGGTCCACCTGGTGAAGGTTTTCAATTGACTAGAGATGGAAACTATGATCTAAGAGGGAAACGTTTGTGCAACATTGCGAATCCCATTTCTAAGGACGAAGCAGTAAATCTTGGGATTATTCATACATTAACGTTAAATTGCAAGAATGGTGAAGAAATGTTTGATGCCAAATATAAAAAAATTATAAATGTGGCGAATGCGGAAAATGATACTGATGTTGTAAATAGAATATTTGTTTTGGAAGAGATATACAAACTAAAGAAAGATATTTATGAAAAAATAGATAAATTACAGTCTGGGAGGAATCCTTTCGCCTTTTCACGCGGAGGCAGAAGTGAAACCGCTACAAACAGTGTGAATTCAATATATAATACGAAGAGCGTTCTAGAAAAACCATTACCATTGCTGACCACTAAGGAACTAACACGTTAAAACTATCATGCATAGGAGGAAGCCATTTAGTAGTGATCCGTCACTCATGAGAAGAGGAGGTGGACTCACTAGTTCAGCAGTAGGTCTTTTTAAGAAAGCGTTTGCGACTTTACCTTCAGGTGCACTAATAAATACAGCTATCGACGCACTTCCAATAGAGCTACATTTACCTGGAGGTTATCAATACTGTGGTCCGGGTACGAAATTACGGAAGCGTTTAGCCCGTGGAGATCCTGGAATAAACAAATTGGACGAAGCCTGCAAAGCGCATGACATTGCATATTCAAATTACTAAAATTCGGAAAGAAGATCAATCGCTGATAGAGCTCTTGCTGAAAAAGCTTGGCAGAGAGTAAAATCTAGTGACGCAAGTGTTGGGGAACGAGCAGCTGCATTAGCAGTGACAGCAGCTATGAAAGCCAAAACAGCAGTTGGAGGAGGGTCGAGGAGGAGGAAAAGAAAGACAACACGAAGGAAAAATACATCCGGTGGAGGCACAAGGAAGAGAAGTAGCACTACTAAGAAAATAAATCGTAAAAGGAAAAGGTGTTCAAC
This sequence comes from Neoaliturus tenellus, assembly GCA_030545055.2. Taxonomy (NCBI): domain Eukaryota; kingdom Metazoa; phylum Arthropoda; class Insecta; order Hemiptera; family Cicadellidae; genus Neoaliturus; species Neoaliturus tenellus. Next base: position 93,151 of record JAQYXR010000221.1, read on the forward strand.
ATGTTCTAAAAAAAGTCAAACGGAAAAGGATTATACCTAAGACCATACCGTGCATATTAAATAACAACAAATTAATTTTGCCAAATAAAGCCTTGAACAACGAGGAGCTTGAACGCTATGCATCATGTTTGAAAATACCTTTTTTCAGAGGTGTGTTTATGCGGAACGGGTTGCCGAGAAAAATCTGGAAAAATGAAGCCGCAATCGTAAATCTTGATGATATTCATGGTGCTGGTACCCATTGGGTTTGTTACAAGAAATTATCCGATTCTGTGTTTTATTTTGACAGTTTTGGGAACCTTCCACCTCCAAAAGAATTGTACGAATATTTCGGTTCAGTGCCGAAAGTGTATTTTAATTACGATAGAAGACAAAAAGAAGAAACATCAGTATGCGGACATTTATGTTTGGACTTTCTAGCCACAAGCGTCAGTCAACTATAAGATGTCTTCCTGTACTGTAACAGTTACAGGCACATCGTCAACTTTGAGGAGTTCACTATTTCCACCATTACACCTAAGAGAAGATAAACAGTGGGAGATTGCACTTTTGGATTTTACAACTTATAACTCAATTCCAAACATAATAGAAGGTGTCAACAACAAATTACACTATACAAAAAATAAAACGGCTAAGGATCTTACTGAGCTACCTGAGTTTGTTGCGATTGAAACTGGTGCTTATGAAATAGCTGACATAAACAGAGAGCTCCAAAATAAGTTGGGAAAGGATGCAATTGAACTAAGGGCTAATAACAACAATTTAAAGTGTGAAATAAAATGTAAATTTTATTTGGATCTAACTCAACCGGCATCGATTGGCCCTTTACTTGGTTTTCCATCCCAAGACACAATCCTTGAACCAAATATGTTTCACACGAGTCCAAAAACTGTAAACATTATCAAGGTTAATACTATTAATATTACATGTAATATTGTTCAAGGGGCCTACAAAGATGGTTCAAACCAACATATTTTACATTCATTCTATCCAACCGTTCCGCCGGGATTTAAGATTGTTGAAAAGCCTCATAATCTGATATATCTTCCATTAAACACCACTCACATTTCAGACATCGTATTGAACGTACTAGATCAAGACGGTGACACTGTGGATTTTAGAGGAGAAGTTATTACATTGCGCTTACACATTAGACAAGCACCATAAAAGAACGATGGGACTTGAATTTGGATATAGCACCAAACAACATTCGAACAGTTTCAGTATATCTCCTAACGCGGAGAGGTTAACCAGAGAGAACACTAAATTCTTAGAAGGACTCGGTTTTAAAGTTAATGAAAATGGACATACTGGATATAAAACATGGACCGGTTTTCGACGAAACACTATGGGAGAAAGAGTTTCACACACACAACCCCTACGCTTCATCGAAATTAGGAAATAATGATGAGATACGAATTCCAATACAACATCAAGATGCTTATACCTTACCATCTGAAAGTTATATTTATATTGAAGGAAGGGTTTTGGCAAAAAATGGATCTACGCCATCTAAAGTGCCATTTATTAACAATGCAATGGCCTTTTTGTTTGAAGAAATTCGGTATGAAATATCAGGCATTGTAGTGGATTCGACTAAAAAAGTCGGTGTGAGCAGTACGCTTAAAGGTTTGGTATCCTTATCACCCAATGAAATAAACGCATTAAAAACAGCCGGGTGGATATTACCTAGTGCAACCAAAGTAAAACCTAATGCAAGTGGCTATTTTGACTTTTGCATTCCGTTGCGGCTTTTACTAGGATTCGCTGAGGACTACAGAAGAATAATCATTAATGTCAAACAAGAATTGGTCTTACTGAGATCGTCTAATGATACAGATGTTATAGAGGCCGATAGTGAAACAACACCTGACAAACTTGAATGGAAATTGAATTTGGATAAAATAGTTTGGAGGGTACCTCATGTACGGTTGGCCGATGAAAGGCGAGTAAGCCTATTGCGGATGTTGGAATCTGATAGGGATATTGTGGTTCCATTTAGAAGCTGGGAAATGCATGAATGGCCAGTCTTGCCAACAACTCAGCGTCAAACGTGGGCTGTGAAAACATCTAGTAACCTAGAAAAACCAAGATATGTTATTTTCGCTCTACAAACAAATAAAAGATCTAACATTACGGCTAACGCAAGCAAATTTGACCACTGTCAACTTACAAACATTAAACTGTTTTTAAATTCACAGTTCTTTCCATATGACAGCCTCAATGTTATGTTTTCTAAGGACAGATTTGGGATTCTATATGATATGTATGCAAGATTTCAGTCATCTTACTATGGAAGGACAAACTCACCTCTCCTCCAACCTGATTCATTCAAGAATATTGCACCTATAGCAGTCATAGATTGTTCGAAACAAAACGAATCAATAAAGTCGTCAACAGTAGACATTCGCATCGAATTTGAGTTGGAAGAAAATATTCCTGACCAAACTACAGCTTATTGTTTGATACTACATGATACAATTGTAACATACACACCACTAACAGGCGTGGTTAGAAGAATAATTTAGATTTTTTTGTGACAGCATGCAGCTCTTACACATATTTACCCCCACCACAGATTATAAAAGAGAGATTGTTCGGTGAGAAAACATTAGTATTCATCCTGACACCAGCAAGTCAACATTGATGGTTAACATGGACAGTGTACTATCTACTATTCCTGACGATGAATCAACGACAGGATATAAAGCACTCGAGACCACGCCACCAGCTATGACATCTGCGTCTGAAATATCGGCACATGATTTACCAGCATCCTCACAAACTAGCGAGAACTCTACTAAAACAACTGAAGATGTTTCTTTTGAAACTGACAAAAACTCACTAGAATCTCCATCTTCGTCAACAATAGTTCAAGACTTACCTACTAATCCAACAGAACATATTCCATTACCGGTTGACAAAGTACCGATTACTAACACAAAGCCAGCACAAAACGAAGAACAACCGACTGAAAACTCCAAAACATCTACCGAGAAGATTAAGAAAGAACTGTCTGATTTTTTATCATTGGAAGGAAACGATCAAAGAAAAAGGAAACGATGTGACAATGAAGATGATGATGAAGAAAATATGGAAGTGTTGATGGATGTGTTTTTACGCTTAATGTACCCGTTGAATCAAAACATGGATAAATCTGTCACCGTTGGGGTTTTCAAATCGTTAAACTTCAATCCTGCAGTACTTATTAATCACTGCGGAAAAGCCTCGTTGCTTCTCACGTTGGATATGTGGGATAAATTTACTAAATATGTATCTATCATTGAAGCCTATTTATTCAACAACTTGACAGGAAGAGAAACTGCAATTGGATTCGAAGATTCTAATTTGGAAATCGATAATATAAGACTTCGAGGTACCCAATTTGTGAGGTTTAGAGATCTTTCCAAACACAACAAGAAGATCCTCATGACTTTGGAAGAATTTCAAACTCTGTCAAACCTAACACCTGTAATAATCCGGTACATCCAGCAACTTACTACATATTCCCCTCTCATATTTGATTATCTGAACACTTCGGTGAACACAAATCCAGCTGTGCCAATGCTATATGGACCGATAGACCAGTCTATATACAACAGATTACCTCAAGAGGTGTCGTTCTACAGGAAAACTGTATTCTTCTTTAATAATCGTCGAAGTGAAGAAACCACAGTGAAAGTTTCTCCAACAAAGAACCAGCAGGAGAACATTGTAAATCAAGAAAAGTCGTAAAAATGATTTGAGTGATTGTGTCGTAAAGTGCTCTCATTAGTAGCACTTATACTTTTTTAAAAACAAAATGACGTGACCTTGAAACTGTTCAGGTTTGCACATATTTGTAGCATGATTTGAGTGATTGTGTTGTAAAGTGCCCTCATTAGTAGCACTTATACTTTTTTAAAAACAAAATGACGTGACCTTGAAACAGTTCAGGTTTGCACATATTTGTAGCGCTTACACTTTTTTAAAAACAAAATTATATGACCTTGAAAAAGCTCAATTTTGCAAAGGTGCTAATGTAGGTATTACTTATACTTTTTAAAAACAAAATTACGTGACCTTGAAACAGCTCCAGTTTACACATGTTATTGTTCTTTTCACCAACTATATATTAAACAAATGTTGCTACATGGATGCAGTTGATTGTAAGATTCACATTGAAGAACACTCGCAAAATGAATAATTATTGTTGCAGCGAAAAATGTTTTATATGTCCAAATTTACAAGTTGACGGAATAGCATGTAGAATATGTGAGTGCTTCAGTTACTGTAGATGCAATTGCAAATCATTTACAATCTCACCCCCAACTTTGCAGATGTTAAAAATCTACAAGACTCGACACTACTTCACCTGTTGTATGGACATGTGTTACAAGTTTAATGTACATGATTTTACCCGCTCATGTTCAATGTGCTACCCTAAAGCATTCTGTGAATGTGTATTAAGGTTTTGTAAAAACAGGAAAGATTGGGAATCTTAAAAACACCCCTCCCCCACCACCAGCACATACAAACGGAAACTAAGAATTGACATGATCATAAAAGTCAAGCAACCTAATATTTTCTCTCAGTAATCTTTAGTTACTCACGAACAATGGACCGAACAGTTCGTTTTGTTGATAATGTTTCCATGTCTAAGAAGTGTGTGGTGGAATTCCAAGCTTTCAGAAACAACGATGACAGATTTATCATAAAAGAACTAGCATTTTTTGACATAAATACAAATGTCGTTAACTACTTTCTTTTTAAACCACCGTTTTCTTTTAAGAAACTAAACCGAAAAAGTGCTAGAACAAATTCGTGGCTAACGAAATACCTTCATCACATCACATGGAACGAAGGATTTACACAATACAAAGAGCTGGATAACATAATGTATCATTATTGTCAACAGTATGACGAAATTTTTACTGCTGGTGAAGAAAAATCTAATTGGATCAGAATGTACACTACGTCTGATATAACAAACGTTAGTTTGGATAAAACTTATGCTACGGACTTAAATGGTCTTTGTATCGGTGTGAAAAATCCTCAACACAAAATCTCCAACTGCGCATTGTCGCGAGCATACAGGATTGGTCGACTTATATCAAGTGGAGGGGGAAATCCTTATATACCGGTGTAGATCAATCCTACTATCATTCTAACACAGGATCTCATCCAGTAAACATCATCTCCACTATGGCTTCAAGTTCTCCATTGCAAGCTCTTGCGGACAGATTCAACCAACATTCTAAATCTGACCTTCTAACAACAAAGAAATGCAGCGAACTTCAAGAGAAGAAGCATTATGCAGTACATTCAATGAAAAAAATGGACACATCGGTTGGTGAAGCTGTCGTCGCTGTTCTTGGAGATTCGCCCTACAAGGAAGGAGACAAACCCAAGTTCCAAGTATACCTTCCGAGACGATTTGTCAATGTGCTCATGAACGAAGACCTGGACTCTATCAAACCCGGAATTTTTTATATAGTTTCCCATGGACCGGCTGGAAACAACTCTACAGAAATTACGATCCATTTGAACACACCTTTGTAAAATGATCTAAGTTCATAGCTTTGTAAATATTCTTTCATTCTTTATTATTTAGCATTGTTAGTTCTCATATTATGTATGTCTTACGTTTTACTGTTATTTGTAAATAAATCTTTTTTAAAAACTCCAACCAATGACCTTGACATAGTTTCTTCAAGACATTATAGCCCCCCCTCCCACTTAAATTTATTCATCATAAGTAATCAGCCCATCACCGCAACCTTACAAAAATATACACGTCTTCTGTACGGTACGTAGGATATACACGTCTTCTGTACGGTACGTAGGTAGGGGACGTTATAGATTGTATATGTAGTACTGACTACAAGCTTCATTCATATACTCCGCTATCCTACAACCACATCAACATGAAGTTTCATCTAGTTCTGTTGGACGAAGTGGATTTGGGAATGTTTCATGAAACACTGTTTCGTCTGATGAGTGGTGATCCACCTCTCCGTTTAAACATTACAATTGAGTTTGACGATATAACGGTTGAAGAACCAAATTCATCACAGTCACCGCCAGGATCTCCGATAGCATCATCTTCACCATATGTTTCGAGTGATCAGCTACCTGTGAAGACAGAGCAAGAGTCCTCGAAGTCCGGGGATGATGTATCTCCGTGATGTTATGTTAAACTGGAAAAACATTAAATGATTTCTAACTACTAAAGTGTCTAATACTTGAAAATGTTTTTTAAAACTTCTTTTGAATGACCTTGAACATGTTTGAACTTGTTTTATTTTATAACTCTCTTCCCACCGTATTCTGTGCAGTACGTATAGGTAGGGTACGTTAATGGTTCATGGTATTTTACTAGCTAAATCCACTCAACCTCTACAACAACATACTCCACAGAAACATGAAGTTCCAACTTGACGCCTCTGAATTCGACATTCTGAATGCAGTAATATGCTATCAACAACTTTATCGTCTGTTAAGTGGTGATGATCCGCAAGATTTATATATAACACTCGAATTTGTCAATGAAACTTTAGGTCAGTCCGATTCCACCCATCCTTCACAAAAAATTCAACTGGTTCTGTCAAACTTGGCTGATTTGGAAAGCTTCCATGGATTACTGTTTCGTCTCGTGAGTCGTGATCCTCCGCTGCATTTGAAGATAACAGCCGAGAGTGAATATGGAGTTTCTAACGAGTCCAATTAATTTCAACCTTTTGTTCAATATTTGTAAGTTATAATTAAAAATATTTTTTAAAACTTCGTTTGAGTGACCTTGAACATGTTTGGACATGTTTGAAGTCGCCGTCAAATTTAGCTACACGGGGTCAACGCTAAACATTGGTTTTCATTCAGAATAACGTGGCATTGGCGTCCGATTACGAATCAGTGACGTCACACCACCACGTCACACCCGTGACGTCACACACTCCACCTCGTCACCGTATGACGTCACACATACGTCATCACACGTCACAAATACGTAACCACTGATTAAAAACCGCTGAATTTGCGTTTGTCCTGAAAGCCCCATAATGCCTCTACTAATTTATTTCCATGAAGTTAAGTAACGTCTCTCATGAATGGTTTAATCCTACAATTGTTAACATGAAAATATTATAGTTGTAGTTGTATTTTTACTTCCTTTTACTTATTCAATACTTTATTATCGTTTTTATATTAATTTATAATACAACTAGGACGCTTATTCTGCGCAAACGGGGATGTAAGAACAACAGATCGGCAACTATTATTTTATTTTGTAAAATTACACATATATGCATGCATGCGTGCACATGTTAGAAAAGATAGGGATATAATAAGTTCGTTTGTGTTGCTTATTCATTTAAAAAGATAATATTTAATAAATACGGACTTTTATCATGTGTGGTGTTAAGCAGTAGGTATTTTTCGAATTCCTTGCGCTGCCTGGCGCATAGACGTTGGTTAAAATAAGCAACTCAAGCCTACTAAAACATCCTGGTATGCATTTCTTATTATAAATCCAATCAAAGATCATTAGTGAGTTCTCAACCTCATAATGACTAAGCCTACAATATATAGCTTTCTATTACAATGTTATATGTACAGTCGTTTTGAAGATATCCCTATTTTTTCTAACATGTGCACGTATGAATTGATAGATCTGTCAAAAAATAAAAGAATAGTTGTCGATCTATTGTTCTTACATCCCCATATGGGCAGAATAAGCGTACTCCTAGTTGAATTACAAATTGATATAAAAATGATAAATTAATATAAAGTTGTCATTAGTTGTTAGATCAATTGTCATAATAACTTCACCAACGGAAAGCCATTTTAAAATTATGCAAAAAAACCTACTGTATAAGTTAGAAGTCTATATAATATTTCCTTCAAGAGTAATCGTTCACCATTGAAGAAGGATTTCATCAATACACCGAGGCACCAACACTCATGTAATAGGATTTCTCTCCTCTTAAAGATGTTCATCTAATTAATTAATCCTACCCAAAACTGTTTCGAACTTGTTTAAGAATTGTTACAAATATAAGATAGAACTGTTTAAATACTACCTCATACACTAAATGTTGATGCAAAGTACCGAATTCTTAAAATGAAGTACTACAAATTTTACTGCACAAAAATATGTATTCCAGGCCTACGTTATTTAGTTTTTCATGCGACTTTTTACATTTTAGTTGATTACAAAATAGGCCTTTTAATATCTGAAGAGATCTAACTTATGATAATCTATGGTCATGTTCCTTTTCAGACACCGTGTGGTTCCTGAGTCAAGAGCAGACATTTTCTTCATACACCAAAGAACAAGCCTTTTATGGTAACGCCTACACCGTTATACAGAGGGTCGGAATACCGGACTCGTACATTAGAACATCTGTGCAGCAGCACTGTTACTAAACTTGTCATCCATTAAATGTTTATAAGGAAAATATATTTTGATTTATTTTTGTAACTTGTGATTTCCATGTCTTTCGTCATGTACTTTCTGTAGACTTTTTAAGCACATCTATTACAATATTATGTAAAGTCGTTTTGAAGAAAAACCTGTTGAACCAAATTTGTTGACCATTTTAACGTACGAAATTTGTGTCTACAAAACATGACAATTTCGAAAATTGCTGTCCAGAACATTTTCAGAGCCCTTCAAGTACAATTTTAATCTTAGGGAAAATTGATTTAATGTACAGTTTATGTTTATTAGATGATTAATTGACGGAGGAAGACTAAAATAAATTAACATAGTTCGCAATTCATTTTTTACTTTCTCCCCCTATACCATAGTATATGGAGAAAGTACTGTATTCGTAAAAATTTTCCAATTCCTTTGATGATGTATATATCCATTTTGGAGCCCCCTTTCCCCCTATAAATGTATATATGGAGAAAGTATTGGTTTTGTCAACATTTTAAAATTTGAGTCGTTGGTAAATTTATCCGTTTTGGTGCCCTCTGAGCCCAAAAAGGGGGTTTCAGAGTGATGTCTGTCTCTGTGTGTGTCTGTGTGTCTGGATGTAAACAGAGCTAGAGAATTCCCCAATGGTCCGATTTTGGTGAAACTTGGTATGTAGGTTCAAACCCACGATAATTCCAGGTGTTTTTTTCATTTTTTTAAATTTTTGATTTTTAAGGGTAGTTTACCCCCAAAAACCCCCAAAAAACGTGAAAAATCAAAATTTCTCAAAAACGGCTCTAAGGATTTTGATTAATATTTTGTGGTTTATTAAGATTAAAATGCTGAATAAAATGACACCACCCGCATCTCCGGGAAAATGCGCGTTCAAAAGTTATAGAGCAAAATGTGTTAAAAAACTCAATTTTTGGATGCAAAAACTCGTGCTGCTCACCTGGTGGCTAACCGACTGAGCCATCAAGACATTAATGGTTTGAGGATTTTAACACTTTTTTATATTCTTGGGAGAAAGTATGTGTCAGTTATCTGATACCGTTTATTTCGTGTTATGTTTATTTAGTTCTTTAAATTGTGGAGTATGGAACATTTAAACTTTCACTTGAACAACAGGCTGATCAACCAAAAACGTAATTTTATTTTCCATGAGGTTATAACATAAACAATTACGCTTTCCGGAATGTACGCTAACAGGAAACGCACCTTTTCACTTAAAAGGTTTGCAAGGGCCATTACTTATATTGCTTACCACATTATTATCTTAACATGGAAAGCCATCTCCAAGTCCAGCCTGGCTAATCCACTGGTGAATATTATTCGGTCCTGTCAACAGTGGCAAACACACCCGAGAGATCTATGGATGTTTGTTACCATAGATCATGGGATATGGTTTGCACCAACAAATGGATAAAAAATAGGAAAAAAATAAATCGGAAATTCTTTTTAACTTTAAAAAAAATTAGGTAACTAATCATAATAACGATAATCATATAACGATTTAAAATTAGCTTAATTTTTGTAGTTCTGGTAAGGATATTAAGATCAATCAAAATCAATAAACCCTAATTTTTATTTAGCTTATATTAGAGATTTTTAAAGAATCCTAAACACATGTTCTTATATATTGTTTTTTAACAAATAAGCTATAAATTTAGGTTGGTACCAAAACACTCAGTTTCTTCTTCTTCTTTTTTAAAATTTAACTTTTAAGCTGGAATAAGTAAAACAATGCATGCTTTATAATGTTTCTAGAGGTTCAATATATTTTTTTTTTTTTGTGTTTCCTCCTGATTATCTTTTCAAACATTTAAATTACAATAGTCAAAAAAGGCAAAAAATAATTTAGTATTTTGGATGTTTGACTTGGCTTTACCAGCGAAAGAGAAGTTCAAAAATGTTATTCAAATAAAATAAGAAATAAAAATCTCTAAATCTCTAGATCTCAGTTTCCAAACCAACTTTATTTCCTAGTAATATATTTATAGTAACAAAGTGAAAAACTAAAGTAATCCCCAATCACGCTATTCGTCTGTGGCTGGGGATGAATAATATATACCGGTCACTTCTCTGTTGACTTAAAAATACACAGGAACATGATAAAAAATAAAGAACCCAAACTATGTAACACTATTATTTACGTTTAAATAAATAAATTAAGATAGATTATGGTGGTGAAAATAATAATTAGTGATTTATATAAAAATATTAAATGCAATAAAATATTTTATAAACATGAATTTAATTGGTTTGGTTATAGTGTGTTTAACACCACAACTTTTAAAAAATTAACATATTAACTAAATAAAATTTGGTACTCCAAATTTATATCTTGAGAATAAACCAAAAGTTAACGTGTTTGCTATTATGTGTAATGTGAACCAACAAGTTTTGTTTATAAACATAACTTGATAAACTTCATAGCTTTAATATGTGTCTTCATTATGTCAATAAAACTAATGGCTGCTTACTACACTCCAAAACTATATAGGTTCATTGTCCTATGTTATTTTTGGGAAAAATATTTTATAGGTATGACAATAATAACCACCAAATTCCATTCTTTAAAAGTAATTACCACTTCTAAATTCTCTGAATATGCAGGTCTACTGCCATGGTGCGTTTAGTATCATGTTATTGAGTTATTAATACCTATTTAATTGGTATATAACACTTTATAGTTTAGTTAAACCGATGGAGTTGAAACTAATTTCGACTTATATAATGATGATTTTTCAATCAATAAATATTGATATAAAAAGTGGATGGTTTTGTTACGTCACACCATGGGTTAAGTGCATTTGACTCACAATAAAAAGATGTGCAAGGAGCAGAAGAGGACTGGTTCAATGAATTATCATCCCGCTCAGGAAGTAGTTCACAATTTGACCCACACCATGGGTTAAGTGGATTTGACTCACAATAAAAAGATGTGCAAGGATCAGAAGAGGAGTGGTTCAATGAATTATCATCCCGCTCAGGAAGTAGTTCACCATTTGACCCACAACATGGGTTAAGTGGATTTGACTCACAATAAAAAGATTTGCAAGGATCAGAAGAGGAGTGGTTTAAGGAATTGTCATTCCGCTCAGGAAGTAGTTCACCATTTGACCCACAACATGGGTTAAGTGGATTTGACTCACAATAAAAAGATGTGCAAGGATCAGAAGAGGAGTGGTTCAAGGAATTATTATCCCACTCAGGAAGCAGCTCAACATTTGACCCAGAACATGGGTTAAGTGGCTTTGACACACAAAAAATGATGTGTAAGGATAAGAAGAGGAGTGGTTCACTGAATTATCATCCTGCTCAGGAAGTAGTTCACCATTTGACCCACAACATGGGTTAAGTGGATTTGACTCACAATAAAAAGATGTGCAAGGATCAGAAGAGGAGTGGTTTAAGGAATTATCTTCCCGCTTAGGAAGTAGCTCACCATTTGACCCACAACATGGGTTAAGTGCATTTAACTCACAATAGAAAGATGTGTAAGGATCAGAAGAGGAGTGGTTCAAGGAATTATCATCTCGCTCAGGAAGTAGTTCACCATTTGACCCAAAACATGGGTTAAGTGGATTTGACTCACAATAGAAAGATGTGCAAGGATCAAAAGAGGAGTGGTTCAATGAATTATCATCCCGCTCAGGAAGTAGTTCACAATTTGACCCACACCATGGGTTAGGTGGATTTGACTTACAATAAAAAGATGTGCAAGGATCAGAAGATTAGTGGTGCAAGGAATTATCATCCCGCGCAGAATGAAAATGGAAAGAATGGAAAAGTCCGCTAAAGAAATTAATACTTGAAAATTTTCTCATTACATAATATACATTTATGTCATCAATAAGATTAGAGAATTCCCAAAACAATATCTTGCTCACACGAAAAGCGGACAAGTATCCCGGTGAGTCAGCGACAAGCACAAGGATAAAACATCACATTGACATTGCCTATCTCTCGTATCTAAAGTACACTTGACAGATTCGCCATAATCATTTACCGAAAAACTCAGTACAATACACATATATGGAGTAAGTAGTCCAGTTATTTATCTGTTCACTTTAAAAAAGATCATAGCCCAGTGGCATATTTTCGTTACATTATATGTTTTGGAGCTGCTCAATATCAAAGGAACTATTTACAGTTAACTTAAGTTGAGTATTGAGAAATTTAAACGTGTAAGAATTAATTGTGTTTACAAGTTCATTGTAGACTTTCCTAAACTCCTTTTGTACGAGTTCATGAGAGACCAAACATTTACATTAAGGGCAGGTGTCCCGATCTGCCCAACCAGCAGGGATTTGTAGTCTAAGATGTGTTCCACAGGTCAGTTAAGCTGTTAACGTGCCTGCTGTTGCTACTGAGCGCCGTGCTACAGTCACACGCCTTCAGTTGGCCTCACTGGGGCAGGTGTCCCGATCTGCCCAACCAGCAGGGATTTGTAGTCTAAGATGTGTTCCACAGGTCAGTTAAGCTGTTAACGTGCCTGCTGTTGCTACTGAGCGCCGCTCTACAGTCACACGCCTTCAGTTGGCCTCACTGGGGCAGGTGTCCCGATCTGCCCAACCAGCAGGGATTTGTAGTCTAAGATGTGTTCCACAGGTCAGTTAAGCTGTTAACGTGCCTGCTGTTGCTACTGAGCGCCGCTCTACAGTCACACGCCTTCAGATGGCCTCACTGGGGCAGGTGTCACGATCTGCCCAACCAGCAGGGATTTGTAGTCTAAGATGTGTTCCACAGGTCAGGTAAGCTGTTAACGTTGGTGCTGTTGCTACTGAGCGCCGCTCTACAGTCACACGCCTTCAGATGGCCTCACTGGGGCAGGTGTCCCGATCTGCCCAACCAGCAGGGATTTGTAGTCTAAGATGTGTCCCACAGGTCAGGTAAGCTGTTAACGTTGGTGCTGTTGCTACTGAGCGCCGCTCTACGGTCACACGCCTTCAGATGGCCTCACTGAGGCAGGTGTCCCGATCTGCCCAACCAGCAGGGATTTGTAGTCTAAGATGTGTTCCACAGGTCAGGTAAGCTGTTAACGTTGGTGCTGTTGCTACTGAGCGCCGCTCTACAGTCACACGCCTTCAGATGGCCTCACTGGGGCAGGTGTCCCGATCTGCCCAACCAGCAGGGATTTGTAGTCTAAGATGTGTCCCACAGGTCAGGTAAGCTGTTAACGTTGGTGCTGTTGCTACTGAGCGCCGCTCTACGGTCACACGCCTTCAGATGGCCTCACTGAGGCAGGTGTCCCGATCTGCCCAACCAGCAGGGATTTGTAGTCTAAGATGTGTTCCACAGGTCAGGTAAGCTGTTAACGTTGGTGCTGTTGCTACTGAGCGCCGCTCTACAGTCACACGCCTTCAGTTGGCCTCACTGGGGCAGGTGTCCCGATCTGCCCAACCAGCAGGGATTAGTAGTCTAAGATGTGTCCCACAGGTCAGGTAAGCTGTTAACGTTGGTGCTGTTGCTACTGAGCGCCGCTCTACAGTCGCACGCCTTCAGTTGGCCTCACTGGGGCAGGTGTCCCGATCTGCCCAACCGGCAGGGATTTGTAGTCTAAGATGTGTCCCACTGGTCAGGTAAGCTGTTAACGTTGGTGCTGTTGCTACTGAGCGCCGCTCTACAGTCACACGCCTTCAGTTGGCCTCACTGGGGCAGGTGTCCCGATCTGCCCAACCGGCAGGGATTTGTAGTCTAAGACGTGTCCCACAGGTCAGGTAAGCTGTTAACGTTGGTGCTGTTGCTACTGAGCGCCGCTCTACAGTCACACGCCTTCAGTTGGCCTCACTGGCCAGGTGTCCCGATCTGCCCAACCAGCAGGGATTTGTAGTCTAAGATGTGTCCCACAGGTCAGGTAAGCTGTTAACGTGCCTGCTGTTGCTACTGAGCGCCGCTCTACAGTCACACGCCTTCAGTTGGCCTCACTGGGGCAGGTGTCCCGATCTGCCCAACCAGCAGGGATTTGTAGTCTAAGATGTGTTCCACAGGTCAGTTAAGCTGTTAACGTGCCTGCTGTTGCTACTGAGCGCTGTGCTACAGTCACACGCCTTCAGTTGGTCTCACTGGGGCAGGTGTCACGATCTGCCCAACCAGCAGGGATTTGTAGTCTAAGATGTGTCCCACAGGTCAGGTAAGCTGTTAACGTTGGTGCTGTTGCTACTGAGCGCCGTGCTACAGTCGCACGCCTTCAGTTGGCCTCACTGGGGCAGGTGTCCCGATCTGCCCAACCAGCAGGGATTTGTAGTCTAAGATGTGTCCCACAGGTCAGTCAAACTCTTAACGTGCCTGCTGTGGCTACTGAGCGCCGCTCTATAGTCACACACCTTCAGTTGTCCTCACTGGGGCAGGTGTCCCGATCTGCCCAACCAGCAGGGATTTGTAGTCTAAGATGTGTCCCACAGGTCAGTCAAACTGTTAACGTGCCTGCTGTGGCTACTGAGCGCCGCTCTACAGTCACACGCCTTCAGTTGGCCTCACTGGGGCAGGTGTCCCGATCTGCCCAACCAGCAGGGATTTGTAGTCTATGTTGTGTCCCACAGGTCAGTTAAGCTGTTAACGTGCCTGCTGTTGCTACTGAGCGCCGTGCTACAGTCACACGCCTTCAGTTGGCCTCACTGGGGCAGGTGTCCCGATCTGCCCAACCAGCAGGGATTTGTAGTCTAAGATGTGTCCCACAGGTCAGTCAAACTCTTAACGTGCCTGCTGTGGCTACTGAGCGCCGCTCTATAGTCACACACCTTCAGTTGTCCTCACTGGGGCAGGTGTCCCGATCTGCCCAACCAGCAGGGATTTGTAGTCTAAGATGTGTCCCACAGGTCAGTCAAACTCTTAACGTGCCTGCTGTGGCTACTGAGCGCCGCTCTATAGTCACACACCTTCAGTTGTCCTCACTGGGGCAGGTGTCCCGATCTGCCCAACCAGCAGGGATTTGTAGTCTAAGATGTGTCCCACAGGTCAGTCAAACTGTTAACGTGCCTGCTGTGGCTACTGAGCGCCGCTCTACAGTCACACGCCTTCAGTTGGCCTCACTGGGGCAGGTGTCCCGATCTGCGCAACCAGCAGGGATTTGTAGTCTAAGATGTGTCCCACAGGTCAGTTAAGCTGTTAACGTGCCTGCTGTTGCTACTGAGCGCCGTGCTACAGTCACACGCCTTCAGTTGGCCTCACTGGGGCAGGTGTCCCGATCTGCCCAACCAGCAGGGATTTGTAGTCTAAGATGTGTCCCACAGGTCAGTTAAGCTGTTAACATTCCTGCTGTGGCTACTGAGCGCCGTGCTACAGTCACACGCCTTCAGTTGGCCTCACTGGGGCAGGTGTCCCGATCTGCCCAACCAGCAGGGATTTGTAGTCTAAGATGTGTTCCACAGGTCAGTCAAACTGTTAACGTGCCTGCTGTTGCTACTGAGAGCCGCTCTACAGTCACACGCCTTCAGTTGGCCTCACTGGGGCAGGTGTCCCGATTTGCCCGTCCAGCAAGATCTTAGACTCCCTTCTGTAAGTACTATAATTAGATACATGTAACATATGATGACTTTCAAAGTAATTTGGAAATAAAGTAGACATTATAATGAATAAGAATAAACAGTTATTTTACAAAACAATTATCATCTTTACTGATTTCTCTTTTATTTTTGTTGGTTTCGTTGTCGCTGGCAGTACCAAAGCTACTGGTACGAGATAGCTGGTTACAACCTCAATGCAGTAGAGGGTGACACGAGATGTAGCTACGCTTTCTATTTTATTGACACCAACAAGATATTCAATGTTAATAGCTATGGAATAAACGACAGGTAACCAATTATCTCTATGGATACTGTTTAAGATTATCTTATAACTAATATGTTTAATTATAAACGATTAAACCTCAATGGTGTTAAGGTGCAATCTTTTTTCGAAAGTTAATGTCTAGTACTGGCGCAGTATATTTTAAATGTTCATCTGCCATTTTACTACTTTACTAAATTTTATTCCTCTCACTCCTCATCACATTGAGCGGAGATTTAATTTAAATTCATTACTAGAATTATTTTCAAAGGGCCGTTTGATTTAAGTAAATCGAAGTGTTTCGATCAATCCCTATTTTCATAAAATATAGAACAAAGTTACGTCTTATTTTAACACTATTAATATTGGTCGAGATTAAAAAGTTTTATATAAATGTTATTAAAATTGTAATTACGATGGACTTATATATTCAAGAAAAAAAATAAGTTAATTTTTATTGTAGTTATTTTCAAATATTTGTGCCATTTATATCACAGCTGTTTAACGACCAGCCAATGTATATATGTTTCTCGAATATTCTTCACTTTTGAAGTGTACAAACATTTATTTTATTGATTTCAGTGCTATCCGGTAGTATAATATTAAAAACTGAAGGGCAGAGGTATTTGACGCTACCCATACTACCATATAACCATATATTTACCATTATATATATATATATATATATATATATATATATATATATATAGTTTAATTTATCTAATATGATAAAATAAATTTGAAAATCTAGAGGGAAAACTACTAAAATAGATTGTATGTTTTGTATATATATACTAAGAGAAATTAAAAAAATCTACTTTAAAAACCAATTAATAACTTTTTGTCGATTAGTTTACTGGTCCACGCGATATTATTGAGCACTTCACGTAAGCTAATCTAAAGCCCTATTCCGTAAACAAGGAGACAACTTGACAAACAGTAAAATACCCCCGTCGCAGCAGACCTGCGTACTCAACGAATTTCCAAACGATCTTGATATATTATATTTTCCCCATAAACACCATAGGAATGGGTATGTTGGTTTGCTGCCTTGGGATGTTGTCAGAAAATATTAGTTTTGTTAGGAAATGTAATAGTTTCCTTAGATAAATGTCAAACTGTAACAATTTCGGCACTTTTTAATTTTCCCCATAAACCCCATGGGGCTGAGTATGTAGGTTTGCCGCCATATGGGTGTTATAGGCAAATATCAGTTAAATCCTACCTAGTGAATGTACATACCAAATGTTATCAAGTTATGGTGTTCTTTTCATTTTCCTTATAAACCCCATAAGGGTGAGTACGTAGGTTTGCCGCCATGTGGGTGCTGTAAGCAAATATCAGTTGAACCCTACCTAGTGAATGTACATACCAAATTTTATCAAGTTATTCCAATAAATAAGCGAGATACAGGGTTTCGTTGATTTCCCATAAGATTAACATGGAAAATCTATTTTTGGCTTTTCTCCGTAACCTGTTAAGCCAAGTTAAAAATTCAAAATAACAAATTGTTTGTTTTTTTCAAGCTCTTTTAAATGGTTTCAGTTAAAACTGTTGAATTTTGAAAATTATGCTCCAAAAATGCAAAAACCCAATTTTTTATTCTTTTGAAATCCCATAAAACCCCGTTCCCGTAACCCAATCATGCTGGTTCGTGAACTCATGAAAATAAATCTGGTCTTACACCTTCATCCCAAATTTCATCAAAATCGGAGGTCCCCTTCAAAAGTTATCAGTACCACGGACACACACACACATATATATATATATATATATATATATATATATATATATATATATATATATATATATATATATATATATATATATATACTCGCCTACGGATCGATGGAGGCTCCGCCCCCATGCCCCCTTAGGGGTGTCCCTAAATTCGTAAATAAATAAAAAGTCAAGTATGAAATTGGTTAGTTCCACGGAAGAACTGAACAGCCAAGACAGTAACAAAACCGTTTAATACACTCAATAAAATATTTTGAGTGTGAAATAATAATTATCAATTCTGGGTGTTATGCTGAATGGAGGGTCCACTCCCTAATTTGTTGCCCCAATTCCGTAATTTCTGTAAAAACTTGATGCAGTGAATGGGCTTGTTGAGGGTTATTAACTCCAATGTGTTCGCTGAATTAGTTTGTAAATAAAAAAAGTCGAGTGTTAAACAGGTTAGCTTTACACAGCCAAGACAGAAACAAAAGGCTAATGCACACATCTCACAATCAATAATAATTAAAGCTTTTAAATTCGTCAAAAATTGTTGCAATAAATCAGTGAAAACAAAATAACATTAAAACGAAATAATATAAAATCTGATAAACGAGATAGAAATCACAAAAGACTCCAAAATTTTAAAAAGATTCCCTAAAATCCGTGGAGGAACTTACTAAAAGTATGTAAATTAGTAACACCAACCCCGACAATAGCTGAATTCATATTTTTAATAGTGTCTTAAAAGGAGTTAAGGTCTCCAATTTAAGTTTTCGGTAACCATTCTGGTTTACAAGATACCAAAGGTCTCTTGAGTTTATCATCCTGTAATAAATCTGTATGGAGAGCTAATGTGTAGAGATACGGCAAAATGTTCTGAAAACTGTAAGCCATTAATAAAATATTCCAGTCATATTCAGCAACATTTTTTGATAGGACCAATCGTTTTGTCAGTAGAGTGGAAAAACTGAAAACGCGATTGCACCAAAATTAGTCTGGAGATTTTCGCAAATTGACAAAAAGTCACAGGACCAAAATCGTAGTTCATCCAATTAAGTACCGTAGTAGTCTCAAATCTATGAATGGCCTAACCGTTTAGCCGCTAGAGCTGAAATACTAAAATTACGATTTCTCTAGTTGGCCAAAAGCCACTACTTATTTATCACAAAACGGGGAAAAAGTGAAAAATGTATTTTGAGAGTAAACGGAAAGAGATAGGCAAAGTATGTTAGAATAAAAATTGCAGATATTAAAAAGACCTATAAAAGTTGTCACTTAAACATTTTTGTAGGACAAACCATTTAGTTGCTAGAGCCTTAAATCTAAATATAAATTTCACAAAAATCAGTGTGGAGGGGTAACGGTTCGATGTACGACAAAAAGTCAAAGGACCAAAATTGTAGATCATCCAATTCCCTATGGTAATATTGCCCTCAGATTTCAGATAAGACTAATTGTTAGGCCGCTAGAGCTGAAATACTAAAATTACGATTTCTCTAGTGGACCAGAACCGGTTTTTCCCACTACTTACGTTCACAAAATCCGGAAAAAGTGAAAAATGTATTTTTTAAGTAAACGAGAAGAGATACATTTGGCAGCTAAAGCTGAAATACTTAAATTACGATTTCTCTAGTGTCCCAGAACCGGTTTTTCCCACTACTTATGTTCACAAAATCCGGAAAAAGTGAAAAATGAATTTTTTAAGTAAACGAATAGAGATACGGCAAAATATACAAAGAGTAAAATTGTAGATATTTAAAAGGTCTATCGAAATAAACCTTAAGAAAATTTTTACGACCATCCGTTTAGTCACTAGAGCCCGAAAACCGAAAACGGCATTTCATTAAAAACGCTCTGGAGGCTTAACGGTGCGAGATACGATAAAAAGTCAAAGGACCGAAATTGTAGAAAATTAAATTCCCTATCGTAGTATTGTTCTCAGATTTTAGATAAGACGAAGCGTTTGGCCGCTAGAGCCAAAAAAGTAAAATTACAATTTGGGAAATCCGCGATTTTGATTTTTTTTAGTAGGTTAAAACTAAAAATTTAGAAGTTTAAGATTTTACACTTAGCATTGACTGTTCAGGCTAGACGTATGCCAAATTTCAAGCCTCTAGCTTTAATGGTTATGTCAGAAATTCGTATCCCATATAAGTGAGTGAGTGAGTCAGTTACACATGGGGCTGTATATATTATAGATGGGGCTGTATATATTATAGACTAGCTTTCATGGAAGAAATCTTACTTCACATTCAGACGATAGGGATGAGCTTGTAGTTGACTCCTCCAGGATCCCCAAACATGGTAGCATTACACAAATGTAGATGATGCTCCAGGGAGTAATCTCACTGATTGTTATTGTACTTGAGTATCGTGGACTCAACTAACATCTTTGAGTTAGCAACAAGCACATTAACAAAAACATTCAGACGATGGTGATGAGCTTGTAGTTGACGCCTCCAGGATCCCCAAACATGGTAGCATTACACAAATGTAGATGATGCTCCAGGGAGTTATCTCACTGATTGTTATTGCACTTGAGTATCGTGGTCTCCACTAACAGCTTGAGTTAGCAAACAGCAAATTTAAATGAACATTCATACCATTGTGATGAGTTTGTAGTTGTCTCCCCCAGATTCCCCAAACATGGTAGCATTACACATATGTAAATGGTGTCCCAGGGAGTAATCACACTTATTGTTATTGTACTTGAGTATCTTGGACTCAACTAACATCTTGAGTTAGCAACAAGCACATTAACAAGAACATTCAGACGATGGTGATGATCTTGTAGTAGCTGCCTCCTCTAGGATCCACAAATATTGTAGCATTACACAAATGTAGATGATGCTCCAGGGAGTAATCTCAGTGATTGTTATTGTACTTGAGTTTCGTGGTCTCCACTGACAGCTTGAGTTAGCAACAAGCACATAAACAAGAGCATTAAGACGACTGTGATGGGCTTGCAGTTGCATCCCCAAGAGCCCCTAAACATTGTAGCATTACACAAATGTAGATGATGCTCCAGGGAGTAATCTCACTGATTGTTATTGTACTTGAGTATCGTGGTCTCCACTGACAGCTTGAGTTAGCAACAAGCACATAAACAAGAACATTAAGACGACTGTGATTTGCTTGCAGTTGCATCCCCAAGAGTCCCTAAAACATTGTAGCATTACTCAACTGTAGATAGTGCCCCAGGGAGTAATCTCACTGATTGTTATTGTACTTGAGTATCGTGGTCTCCACTGACAGCTTGAGTTAGCAACAAGCACATAAACAAGAACATTAAGACGACTGTGATTTGCTTGCAGTTGCATCCCCAAGAGTCCCTAAAACATTGTAGCATTACTCAACTGTAGATAGTGCCCCAGGGAGTAATCTCACTGATTGTTATTGTACTTGAGTATCGTGGTCTCCACTGACAGCTTGAGTTAGCAACAAGCACATAAACAAGAACATTAAGACGACTGTGATGGGCTTGCAGTTGCATCCCCAAGAGTCCCTAAACATTGTAGCATTACTCAACTGTAGATAGTGCCCCAGGGAGTAATCTCACTGATTGTTATTGTACTTGAGTATCGTGGTCTCCACTGACAGCTTGAGTTAGCAACAAGCACATAAACAAGAACATTAAGACGGCTGTGATGGGCTTGCAGTTGCATCCCCAAGAGTCCCTAAACATTGTAGCATTACTCAACTGTAGATATAGTGCCCTAGGGAGTAATCTCAGTGATTGTTATTGTACTTGAGTATCGTGGTCTCCACTGACAGCTTGAGTTAGCAACAAGCACATAAACAAGAACATTAAGACGACTGTGATTTGCTTGCAGTTGCATCCCCAAGAGTCCCTAAAACATTGTAGCATTACTCAACTGTAGATAGTGCCCCAGGGAGTAATCTCACTGATTGTTATTGTACTTGAGTATCGTGGTCTCCACTGACAGCTTGAGTTAGCAACAAGCACATAAACAAGAACATTAAGACGACTGTGATGGGCTTGCAGTTGCATCCCCAAGAGTCCCTAAACATTGTAGCATTACTCAACTGTAGATAGTGCCCCAGGGAGTAATCTCACTGATTGTTATTGTACTTGAGTATCGTGGTCTCCACTGACAGCTTGAGTTAGCAACAAGCACATAAACAAGAACATTAAGACGGCTGTGATGGGCTTGCAGTTGCATCCCCAAGAGTCCCTAAACATTGTAGCATTACTCAACTGTAGATATAGTGCCCTAGGGAGTAATCTCAGTGATTGTTATTGTACTTGAGTATCGTGGTCTCCACTGACAGCTTGAGTTAGCAACAAGCACATAAACAAGAACATTAAGACGACTGTGATGGGCTTGCAGTTGCATCCCCAAGAGTACCTAAACATTGTAGCATTACTCAACTGTAGATAGTGCCCCAGGGAGTAATCTCAGTGATTGTTATTGTACTTGAGTATCTTGGACTTCACAAACAGCTTGAGGTAACCACTGTAACTTTTGAGGTGTTATTATAGGTGTTAAACGAATTTTTCTTCTCAATTTGTCATGTACCACCTTAAAACAGTCAAATTGATGTACAAAAAAATCCTCACAAAGAAATTAAAATTTTTTATAGTGAGCCATAAACATTTGACGTGGTTACACATCAGTTAAATGTAGTAATTTTCATAACAGGCGATAAAATTGGATTTGAGAAATTGATTATATAAATTGTATAACATGACGATTATATTGCAAAAATATCTGTTTTCATTTTGAGGTTATACACATACTCGCCTACGGCTCGATGGGGGCTACGCCCCCATGCCCCCTTAAAGGGTTGCCCCGAAGTTGTTAATTGCTCTGAGTCTTAAGTACTGAAAAGGCTCGTTGGGGCCTCCACAACCACGCTATACTTGTCTTCGCTGACTTATTTTAATAGTTTAGGAAGTCGAAAGCATTTAAGATATTCTATCGATATTTAAAGTTTAAATTGATACTTTAGTTTTATATTTTATATAAAATGCTCAGGGTATGTGTTTGTAGCTAAATTTCATTCATCTTAAGTGCCATAGCAGTAAATGATATATATTGAAAAAAAGCAATTTTTGTGAAAGACATTCGATATTTTGAAAGTACGCCCATTTTTAAGGGCGAAGACGTGAGATACGGCAAAATTGCATATGACCGAACTTGTAGGGCGTCCAAAATAAAATACAATACTTTCCAAACATATATCGATATACCAGTAATGTTTACCAGGTTTGGCCTTTTACAAAAACTACTCATAAATATTTTAGAAATTCCTTGTATCTACAATTTTTGTGGACTAATCTTTAATTGAAATTGATCAATGGCTGCTATCATAGTAAGACCTAGCCGAGGTTAAAATATGTACCAAATTTCAGGCATCTACGTGCCATTAGAGTAAATAAAATTTCTTTAAATAGAGCTTTTTTGCGAAAGAATTTGATGTTTTGAAAGTACACAGCTCTTTACGGGTGAAGGAGGTGAGATACGGCAAAATCGCATAGGACCGAACTTGTAGAGCGTCTAAAATAAAATATAATACTGGCAAAACATATATCGATTTTGCAGTGCATTTGCCAGAATAAAGTAATTTACAAACACTTTACACGAAAAACTTTTAAGAATAAAAATGATTTTTCAATTTTTGTTAGGCTAAACTTTGATTGAAATGGGAAAAAAGCTACTACTATAGAAAGAACCTGTTGAGCTCATAATATAAAAAGAAATTAATGCATATATGTTACTTAATATTAAATAAAAATATCAAAGTGACGCAATTTTTTCGTAAAACTTTAGAAGTTTTGAAAGTACGCCCCTTTTTAAGGGTGAAGGGGGTGAGATACGGCAAAATTTTACAGGACCAAACTTGTAGAGCATCTAAAATAGAATACAATACTGGTAAAACATGTATCGATATCGCATTGTATTTACCAGGTAAAAGTAAATTACAAACACTACACATGAAAAAATTTTAAGGATTTAGTTTGTTTACGTTTTTTTTGGACTAAACTTAGGTTGAAATTGTTCAATAAATGCTAATATAGTTAGATCTATATTAGGGCATAGTATGTACTAAATTTCATTCATCGATGAGCCATAATAGTAAATAAAAAATATTAAAATAGTGCAATTTTCTTTGACGAATTTTGAAATTGTGGAAGTACGCCCCTTTTTAAGGGTGAAGGGGGTGAGATACGGCAAAATTTTACAGGACCAAACTTGTAGAGCATCTAAAATAGAATACAATACTGGTAAAACATGTATCGATATAGCATTGTATTTACCAGGTAAAAGTAAATTACAAACACTACACATGAAAAAATTTTAAGGATTTAGTTTGTTTACGTATTTTTTGGACTAAACTTAGGTTGAAATTGTTCAATAAATGCTAATATAGTTAGATCTATATTAGGGCATAGTATGTACTAAATTTAATTCATCGATGAGCCATAATAGTAAATAAAAAATATTAAAATAGTGCAATTTTCTTTGACGAATTTTGAAATTGTGGATGTACGCCCCTTTTTAAGGGTGAAGGGGATGAAATACGGTAAAATGTCACAGGACCAATCTTGTAGAGCATATAAAATAGAATACAATATTGCTAAAACATGTATCGATATAGCAGTATATTTACCAGGTAAAAGTAAATTATTAACACTATACATGAAAAAATGTTAAGGTTTTCGTTTGTTTACGATTTTTTTAGACTAATATTAGGTTGAAATTGATCAATGAATGCTACTATAGTTAGACCTATATTAGTGCAAAATATGTACAAAATTTCACTCATCGATGTGCCATAATACTAAACGAAAAAAACTAAAATATTCCAATTTTTGTTGACAAATTTTGAAATTTTGGAAGTACGCCCCTTTTTAAGGGTGAAGGGAGTGAGATACAGTAAAATGTCATATGACCTAACATGTAGAGCATTTAATTCCCAACTAACGATTTTCTCTGAGATTTGAGGTAGGAACTCTCGTTCAAAAGTTACAGTGAAAATAGAAAACCCTTACATATTCAAATTTTTTATTTCTACCCTTTTAATTTTTTTTGAGGGGTTGAAATGGAAAATTGGTGGATTTTAGATTTTTTCCAATGGTTTCTGAACAATAGCCACCTACATGCCAAATTTCAAGTTTGTAGCATAATTGGAAGTGGTCAAACATTTTGATTCTTGTGAGTGAGTGAGTGAGTGAGTGAGTTACACATGCGGGTGTATAGTTAATTAAACTCGCCTACGGCTCGATGGGGGCTCCGCCCCCATGCCCCCTTAGGGGTGTCCCTAAATTCGTAAATTAATAAAAAGCCAAGTATGAAATTGGTTAGTTCCACGAAAGAACTGAACAGCCAAGACAGTAACAAGACCGTTTAATACACACAATTCACAATCGATAGTTAAAAAAGCTTTGAAAATCTCCTATGAATCGGTTTTAATAACTCTTCGTAGTTAAAATTTGTTAAAATATTTTGAGTTTGATATAATAATTATTTATTCTGGGTGTTATGCTGAATGGAGGGTCCACTCCCTAATTTGTTGCCCCAATTCCGTAATTTCTGTAAAAACTTTGTAAATAAAAAAGTCGAGTGTTAAATAGGTTAGCTTTATTAAAGAAGTGCACAGCCAAGACAGTAACAAAAGGCTAATGCACACTTCTCACAATCAATAATAATTATAGCTTTTAAATTCGTCAAAAATTGTTGCAATAAATCAGTGAAAACAATAAAATAACATTAAAACGAAATAATATAAAATCTGATAAACGAGATGGAAATCACAAAAGACTCTAAAGTTTAAAAAAAAATTTCCTGAGATCCGAGGAGGAACTTATTAGGAGTATGTAAATTAGTAACACCAGCCCCGACAATAGCTGAATTCATATTTTTAATAGTCTGTTAAAAGGAGTTAAGGTCCCCATTTTCAAGTTTTCGGTAACTATTTTGGTTTACGAGATACCAAAGGTCTCTTAGTGTATCATCCTGTAATAAATCTGTTTTGAGGGCTAATGTGTAGAGATACGGCAAAATGTTCTGAAAACTGTAAGCCATTAATAAAATATTTCAGTCATTTTCAGCAAAATTTTTCGATAGGACCAATCGTTTAGTCAGTAGAGTGGAAAAACTGAAAACGAGATTGCACAAAAATGAGTCTGGAGATTTACGCAATTGGTGTGATGTACGACAAATAGTCACAGGACCAAAATTGTAGTTCATCCAATTCAGTACCGTAGTAGTCTCAAATCTATGAAAGGCCTAACCATTTAGCCGCTAGAGCTGAAATACTAAAAGTACGATTTCTCTAGTTGGCCAAAAGCCACTACTTATTTATCACAAAACTAGGAAAAAGTGAAAAATGTATTTTGAGAGTAAACGGAAAGAGATACAGCAAAGCATGTTAAGATTCGAAATTGTAGATATTAAAAAGACCTATAAAAGTTGTCATTTAAACATTTTTGTAGGACAAACCATTTAGTCGCTAGAGCCCTAAATCTAAATATAAATTTCACAAAAATCAGTTTGGAGGGTTAACGGTGATATGTACGACAAAAAGTCAAAGGACCAAAATTGTAGATCATCCAATTCCCTATCGTAATATTGCTCTCAGATTTCAGATAAGACTAACCATTAGGCCGCTAGAGCTGAAATACTAAAATTACGATTTCTCTAGTGGACCAGAACCGGTATTTTCAAACTACTTACGTTCACAAAATCCGGAAAAAGTGAAAAATGTATTTTTAAGTAAACGAGAAGAGATACATTTGGCCGCTAAAGCTGAAATACTAAAATTATGATTTCTTTAGTGCCCCAGAACCGGTATTTTCCCACTACTTATGTTCACAAAGTTCGGAAAAAGTGAAAAATGAATTTTGTGAGTAAACGAGAAGAGATACGGCAAAATATATAAAGGGCAAAATTGTAGATATTAAAAAGATCTATCGAAATAAACCTTCAGAAAGTTTTTACGACCATCCGTTTGGTCACTAGAGCCCGAAAACCGAAAACGGCATTTCATTAAAAACGCTCTGGAGGCTTAACGGTGTGAGTTACGATAAAAAGTCACAGGACCGAAAATGTAGAAAATTAAATTCCCTATCGGTGTATTGTTCTCAGATTTTAGATAGGACGAAGCGTTTGGCCGCTATAGCCAAAAAAGTAAAATTACAATTTCGGAAATCCGCCATTTTGAATTTTTTTAGTAGGTTAAAAATAAAAATTTGCAAGTTTAAGATTTTACACTTAGCATTGACCATTCAGGCTAGACGTATGCCAAATTTCAAGTCTCTAGCTTTAATGGTTACGTCAGAAATTCGTATCCCATATAAGTGAGTGAGTGAGTTACACATGGGGCTGTATATATTATAGACTCGCCTACGGCTCGATGGGGGCTCCGCCCCCATGCCCCCTTTATAGTTCTCTCAGATTAATTCAAGTTTTAAACTTTATATCAAACACATAGCAAAGCTAAGCACGATAAGATAGTCTAAGCAGCTAAAGATATGCCAATATGTTTCATGCTTAATGTTTTGCTGGTGTCAAAGTATGTCTCTTAAAACACCCGCTTCTTACATATTACCATCAGTTTGGAAGTTAAAACTCAAGAGGAATCATCTGTGGTGGGGAGTTTTAAAAATATTTTATAAAATCCCCTAATTCGTTCATAATCTATAAAGTCTCACGGGTTACCAACCACAATTTAAATCGTTTAGATCGACCTTGAGAATTGGCTTCAGATTTCAAAATGTTAAGTCCAAAAATGTAGTTCATTTCAAGATACGTTTGATAAAACATCAAGTTTATTTCCTATTACTAAAAGTTTGATTGTTCAAACTTAAAGTAGAAAAAACCGTCATATCATAATAAGATGGAATTAATCCGAAGGTAAAAATTGAAATTGAAATTTTTAAAGTACTCCCCCTTTTTAAGGGTGAAGGGTGTGAGAAGCTACAAAATCTCAAAGCTCCGGGCTTATAGAACATCTAAAAATAAAATAATCATGACAAAACATATATCAGTTTGGCAGGACTTTTACCGGGTCAAACAAACTCACAAAAAAACTATAAATGAAAAAATGTTAATAATTTCGTATTTTTTCACAATCTTAGACTGAAATTGCCCAATAACTGCTTCTATAGTAAGACCTAGATATGGTTATAATGTATAATAAATTTGTGGCATATATGTGCCATAATAGTAAATGAAAAATATTGAAATAGAGCAATTGTTGTGAAAGAATTTCGATATTGTGAAAGTACGCCTCTTGTTAAGGGTGAAGGGGAATATACTGAAAAATCGCAAAGGAGCGAACTTGTAGAGCGTCTAAAGTATAATATAATACTGGCAAAACATAAATAATTTTTTCTGTATATTTGGTAGAATGTAGTAATTTACAAAAACTTAAAATGAAAAAATGTTAATAATTACGTGGTTTTTCATTTTTTTTGGGACTTAACTGGGATTTAAATTGACCAACTGCTGCTATCATAGTAAAACTAGTTGGATCTATAATATGTACAAAGTTTCAGGCATCTGTGTTTCATAATGTTAAATAAAAATTTTTGGATAATCACATTTTTATGAAAAAATTTAGAAATTGTGAAAGTACGCGCCTTTTTAGGGGGAAGGGGGTGAGATA
Source organism: Neoaliturus tenellus (assembly GCA_030545055.2). Classification (NCBI taxonomy): domain Eukaryota; kingdom Metazoa; phylum Arthropoda; class Insecta; order Hemiptera; family Cicadellidae; genus Neoaliturus; species Neoaliturus tenellus. The sequence goes on from JAQYXR010000221.1 coordinate 121,676, forward strand.
CGCCAAAATATGGAATGACCAAACTTGTAGAATGTCTATGATAGAATATGTTATGGCAATACATATATTTTAATATATTTTAGTACATTCACCAGGTTAAAGTGAATTACAAACACTTTTATGAAAAACTGTTAAGAATTTTGTGTTTTTACAACTTTTTTTTGATAATATTCGACTGACATTGGTAAAAAGCTACTACTACAGAAAAAACCTGTTGAGTTCATAATAGAAATATAAATTCATGCATATATGTTACATAATAGTTAATAAAAATAACAAAATAGCGCAATTTTTGAGTAAAGATTATTCTTAATTTTGAAAGTACGCCCCCTTTTAACGGTGAAGGGGGTGAGATACGACAAAATGTTGCAGGGCAAAACTTGTAGAGCGTCTATAATAGTATATAGTAATGGCAAATTATATACCGAAATAGCAATATATTTACCAGGTTAAAGGGAATTACTAACACATTACGTGAAAAAAATTTAACAACATTGAGTTTTTACAATTTTTTTTTCATTAAACTTAAATTTAAATTGACAAATAGCTACTACTATAGGAAGAACATGTTGAGGTAACAATATAAATAAAAATTCGTGAATATATGTTACATAATAATAGATAAAAAATATCAAAATAGCGCAATTTTTTCAATAAATTTTAGAAATATTGAAAGTACGACACTTTTTAAGGGTGAAGGGGGTGAGATACGCCAAAATGTCGAAGGACCAAACTTGTAGAGCGTCTATAATAGTATATAGTAATGGCAAATTATATATCGAAATAGCAATATATTTGCCAGGTTAAAGTGAATTACTAACACATTACATGAAAAAATGTAAATAATTTTGTGATTTTACCACTTTTTTGGACTAATCTTCTATTAAAGTAGGCAAGTGGCTACTAATATAGAAATAATATGTTGAGGTCATAATATAAACAGAAATTCATGCATATATGTTACATAATAGCAAATAAAGATATCAAAATAGCGTAATTTTTTCGAAAAGTTTTAGAAATTTTGAAAGTAAGCCCCATTTTAAGGGTGAAGGGGGTGAGATACGGCAAAATTTTACAGGACCAATCTTGTAGAGCGTCTAATTCCCAACTAACGATTTTCCCTCAGATTTGAGGTAGGACCTTTCGTTCAAAAGTTACAGCGAAAATAGTAAAACCTTACATTTCGGGGTTACCGGTTTCCACCCTTCGTTATTTTTTTTTGGGGGGTTGAAATGGAAAATTGTCGGGTTTCAGACTTTTCCCGGGTTTATCAGATCTTAAGCCACCCGCATGCCAAAAATCAAGTTTCCAGCTCACCCGCAAAATGTCTAGAATTTGTATGGATGAGTGAGTGAGTGAGTTACACATGGGGCTGTATATATTATGGACTCGCCTACGGCTCGATGGGGGCTCCACCCCCATGTCCCCTTTGGGGGTTGCCCCGAATTCATTAATTGTTCTAAGTTTTAAGAACTGAACAGGCTAGTTGAGGCCTCCACCCCAACTCTATACTTATCTTCTCTGACTTTTTTTAATAGTTCAGGAAATCTTAAGCATTTAAGATATTCTCTTCATATTTTAAGTTTAAATTTATACTTTTGTTTTATATTTTATATAAAATGCTCAGGGTATGTTTGTGGAGTAAATTTCAGTCATCCAAGTGTCATAACAGTAAATAAAAAATATTAAAATAACTTAAATTTTGTGAAATAATTTTGAAAATACGTTTTGGGGTGAAGAGAGTGAAATGCTACAAAATCTTAAGGGCCGAGCTTAAAAAGCATCTAAAAAATATAATGCTGCCAAAACATATATCGGTATAGCAGCATCTTTACCGGGTTTAACAAAATGACCAAAAACCGTACATAAAAAATGTTAATAATTTAGTATTTTCACAGTTTTTTTTACTAATCTTTGATTGAAATCGGCCAATGGCTGCTTCTATAGTAAGAACTAGATAGCTTATACCAAATTTGAGGCATGGATGTGTCATAAAAGTAAACGATAAATATTGAAATAGAGCAATTTTGGTGAAAGAATTTCGATATTGTGAAAGCACGCCAATCTTTACGGGTGAAGGGGGTGAGATACGGCAAAACTGCATTGGACTGGACTTTTAGAACGTTTACAATAGAATGTAATACTAGCAAAATAAATATCAATTTGGCAGTATATTTGGCAGAATAAAGTAATTTACAAACACTTTACACGAAAAAATGTTAAGAATTTTGTGTTTTTTCAAGTTTTTTAGACTTAATTATAATTTTAATTGGTTAATGGCTGCCACAAAGGTAAGATCTAGTTGATACCATAATATGTACTTAAGTTCAAGCATCCGTGTGTCATATAAGTAAATAAAAAATTTTAAAATAGCGAGATTTTTGTGAAAAGAATTGGAAATTTTGAAAGTAAGCCCCTTTTTAAGGGTGAAGGGAGTGAGATACGGCAAAATGTCACAGGACTAAACTTGTAGAGCGTCTGATTCCTGACCATGCATATTCTTTCAGATTCGAGGTAGGACCTCTCGTTCAAAAGTTACAGCGTATTTAGAAAATCCTTACATAGTGTAGATTTTACCATTAAAAGAAATATTTTTTTTGAGGGGGTTAAAATTTGAAAATTCTATGTTTTGCGATTTCCCCTTTGTATTTACCATACAAACTACTTGTGTACCAAATTGCAAGTTTTTAGCTCATCCGCACTAAAATTAAGATTTCTCTATTGTTCCATTACCGGTAATTTCCCACTAGTTATGTTCAAAAATCCGGAAAAAGTGAAAAATGTATTTTGTGAGTAAACGAGACGAGATACGGCAAAATATGTGAGAATCAAAATTGTAGATATTAAAAAGATCTATCAAAATTGTCTTTTAAAATTTTTTGTAGGACCACCGGTTTAGTCACTAGAGCCCAAAAACCAAAAACAGGGTTTCATTAAAAACGCTCTGGAGGCTTAACGGTGTAAGATATGATAAAAAATTAACTGGACCAAAATTGTAGAAAATTAAATTTCCTATCGTAGTATTGTTCTCAGATTTTAGATAGGACGAAGCGTTTGGCCGCTAGAGCGAAAAAACTAAAATTACAATTTCAGAAATCCGCCATTTTGATTTTTTTTGGTAGGTTAAAATTAAAAATTTGCAAGTTTAAGATTTTACACTTAGCATTGACCGTTCAGGCTAGACGTATGCCAAATTTCAACTCTCTAGCTTAAACGGTTACGTCAGAAATTCGTATCCCATATAAGTGAGTGAGTCAGTTACACATGGGGCTGTATATATTATAGACTTTGATTGAAATGGGAAAAAAGCTACTACTATAGAAAGAACCTGTTGAGCTCATAATATAAAAAGAAATTATATTATAAGAAACAATATTTTTGGCTTCTGGGGACCTCAAAATGAAAAAGTAACATGGTCCCGGGCTTAGGTCTTACCATGGCTACTACCGTAATAGCGTATTCCCTATAGGGAAATTCGCTAAAAAGCAATGTTGCAGTTTAGCTCGCATTTAAAGTAGCTAAAATAAATATAGTTTTGGTTGCTATATAAAGAAAGCTTATTTATTGTACATAAAATGCACATAAAATTTATAAATAATTGGTTAATGTGTATGTTTTTTTTTATCTCATTCATGAGACGTTTTGATTACGCTTTAGTAAAAGCAATATGCAGTATGGATAAATTTTATTATTTATCTCTCTTTTTTTATCTTTATTATTTCTTTAATCTCTCTATTGTAATGTATAGCATTAATTAAATAATTTAATTGTTAAAATTTTATATTTTCATGTAGGCTTAGATGCGTCTGCACATTTTATCCGTCCACATTACCTACTTATTTATTTGTTCTTATTTATTAAAAAGAGGCCAACAATTACAATGCTAAAATGTTATCAGGGGTTTCAGAAAATACTCTGTCTAGTAAAAATTATGGACTAAATTACTTTTATAAATTTAATGAATAGACATAATTAAAAAATTATCCATAATTTTTATTGTGCTGTCAACTCGTTACTAATTGAAATTATTGTGTTGAATCAGCATTTTTTAAATTAATTTCAAGTTTAATATTCAAACAATTTTTCAGTAACAATCAAACAGTGTACATCAACGGGACTGCCGAGTTTGCCGACCCAACAAAACTGGAAGGAAAACTGATTGTAACCCTACATAAAGGCCGTAAGTAAACCGTGTCTAGGATATAGCATCACTCATGGTTTAGCCAAACTAGCACTTAAATGTGACCTGTCGCCGATACGTCATTCAACTTTGTGAATTCAACAAAACTAAATTGCCAACTAAATTTAGTAAAATTAGTTGAAAATAAGTCAACCTAAGTAAACAATTCTTCCATGTAGTGATTCTGTGAAAAAAATTGTGAATAAAATGTATATATATTAAAGCGCCAAAGACAAAAATATGAGACTACGTTGGTCAGCGGAAAATAGTTTTAGTGCACACAAAATTGTGTGGTAGGAAATAGATTAGCTTCTTGATGATCATTTTGCACGTGTTGTTGAATTCACAATGATAAACACACTTCTTACGACAAAACAACACTTTATTTACTATACATATTACATTATTTACATTTTGGTTACTAGTTTCGACAGTCTATGCTGTCATCGTTGGACCTCGCACTGGATAAGATGGCGGACGTTGACTGTCAACGTTGACAGTCAACTTTGACAGTCAACGTCCGCCATCTTATCCAGTGCGAGGTCCGACGATGACAGCATAGACTGTCGAAACTAGTAACCAAAATGTAAATAATGTAATATATAGTAAATAAAGTGTTGTTTTGTCGTAAGAAGGGTGTTTATCATTAGGAAATAGATGTAACGAGTTTTTCGGACGCCTGCCGTTGACTTGATGCTGTGTCAGATATATATATAATGGCAATATTTAGTTATTTGTAATATCGTTGATTTTTACCAAATAAATAATTTTACAAGAGGATAAAGTAGTACGTTAAGTTGGTTGTGGGCCTAAAAGATTTGAAACTTGGGAAACCAAACTAAAGCATGTAAATTTATGTATATTTTATACCTAAAACTCAATTTACAGAACTTGTTCCTATTTCTCTATTTACACATTGTTTAAAATTATATATAATAGAGTTCCTTCATGTATTTGTGGGAAAAAGATTCATAAAATTCTAAAAGTTACAATATTCTCTGGTTTGTGAAGCAACAAAACTAAATCTGCAATATTCTTAATTGAATATAATTTAAATCTTATAACTTTATAATAACCCTTTTCAAGTATCCTTCTAACGAGCATGTCTTACACTCTTGTAAAATGAAGAAGCTTCAAAACTTCGAAGTCTAAAGTCAAAGTTAACTGTATTACACTATTAATGCTTGAAAGGAATAAAACCCCTCTATAGCAGGTTCTTGTTGAGCTATCATTAATAATTTTGATTTTCCAATCCTTTAACTTTTTACCAGATACTTTAATGTGAGCACTGCATTAAAATATATGTATGAGAATATTAATAAACAGAATATTAAGTGGGCGAATACATTTTTACGAAAAAAATACTTAGAGCTTTTTACAATGTTCTTTTGTCCCAAAATTGCAGATTTCGTGATTTCTCTTTGGTTGTAAGAACATTGTTATGTGAATCAGGTATTGTTATAAAAACCACTATTTACATTTCAACCGATTACAGGGGGATTTTGAGAAAAAATTACGAAGTTAAATATTCTTAAAACTACAGTATTGAACAAATAATATCGCAGTAAAAATATAAAAACTGAAACCAAGGGACCTTTGTAAAAGACTTCTTGTTTTGGACCATTAAGATGAATAGTCTAAGTTCATATTAGACATTTTGTTAATATCGACAAATTGAGTCCACAAAACACTTCCTCGAAAAATGACCTACCATTTGTTACAAAATGAAAATGAACTTGTTTATGTAAATTAACAGGTACCAATGAAACTTATTTCACCTTTCGGTTTAATAAAAAAATATGAACCTACTTCAGAAAATATTTCAGTAAATGCTTTCTAATGTTTCCAGCATATACCATCACAGCCCCCTACTGGGTATTGGACACTGACTACAAAACCTACTCGGTTGTCTACTCCTGCAAAAACTTCTTATTTTTCTTTCATTACTGTAAGTCCCTTCAATATTTGTAAATTAGAAGTTAATATTCATATTCTGAATAATTAAATGTCCAAATATAAGGCTTTTATCACTGTAATAGAAGTAAAACGATTTTAGTTTAATAAACTTGCAAATTGTCTTAAATGCCATACTATTTTTTTTAATATTGTAAATTGCATTATTTTTTTATTGAGTAAGGAGTATTAGGCTAATAGCATCAACATATACTAAAAATCTTTATGAAAGACATAATATTAACGATAAACTTGAAATAGATTTATTATTATAACTTTAACATAAGTGACATACAATGGACAGTGGTTTGTTTTATTTCCAGATTATGTCTGGCTCCTCAGCAGGGACCGTTCGATGTCAATAGACCAGGAACAAGCGTTCTACAACACCACCTACGCAGCTCTGGCGCGGGTAGGGATCCCCACCTCGCTGATCAGGACTTCAGTTAATTCCGATTGTTACCCGTATCTTTAAAATCAAATAAATCTAATTCAATGCAAAACATACAGGGTGAATCTCGTAAGGTGTCCTAAATGGATTACAGACGAACGCTTTGCCCTACATCCTTCAAACAAAATTATTTCCCACTAAATTGACCCCAAGGAATAATTTAAAAATATTTTTAACGTTGTATAAATACAGGGTGTACCAAAAACTGGGGGTCACAGGTTCGAATCTTGGAAATTTCAAATACAGACATATGTCATATTATACATCATTAGAAAAGTCTATTTAATAGAAACATTTTGGTGAAAACAGAATTTAGTTATCTTTATTCGTTTCAAAATGGCGTCCATTTTTGTAGCCAAAATCAAAATTTACGGAATACCCTGTAATTCTTTTATTATTTGTCATAAATGACTTCTGATTCAAAATAGTTATTTGAAATGAGCTAAGCTTTACAATGATATGTCACAAGACCACATTTATTAAAAAATTAAAATTTCCAAAATTTAATATTTTTGAAAATGTTTACATAAACAAAACTCAAAAATTTCAAATGCTAACCCATGTCATTTTGTATATCATCTTAAAGCTCTCGTTGAACTGAGCATACTTGTAATTTACACTAATGCCGTATCTCTTTTGGTTTTGTAGTAGTAGCGTAAAAATGTCATTTTCCCATATGTTATGCATGTTAATTAATCAGGACATGATAGTAAGGCAGTTTTTCTTCCATTGTTGCCTTACCATTAAATTAACATGCAAGTTATATGGGGAAATAAAGTTTTTCCGTTATTACTACAAAACCAAAAGAGATACGGCATTAGTGTAAATTACAAATATGCTCAGTTCAACGAGAGCTTTAAGATGATACACAAAATGACATGGGTTAGCATTTGAAATTTTTGAGTTTTGTTTATGTAAACATTTTCAAAAATATTAAATTTTGGAAATTTTAATTTTTTAATAAATGTGGTCTTGTGACATATCATTGTAAAGCTTAGCTCATTTCAAATAACTATTTTGAATCAGAAGTCATTTATGACAAATAATAAAAGAATTACAGGGTATTCCGTAAATTTTGATTTTGGCTACAAAAATGGACGCCATTTTGAAACGAATAAAGATAACTAAATTCTGTTTTCAACAAAATGTTTCTATTAAATAGACCTTTCTAATGATGTATAATATGACATATGTTTGTATTTGAAATTTCCAAGATTCGAACCTGTGACCCCCAGTTTTTGGTACACCCTGTATTTATACAACGTTAAAAATATTTTTAAATTATTCCTTGGGGTCAATTTAGTGGGAAATAATTTTGTTTGAAGGATGTAGGGCAAAGCGTTCGTCTGTAATCCATTTAGGACACCTTACGAGATTCACCCTGTATGTTGAGTAATTTAATTAACTATTGATAATCCTTGTTTATGTAGGTATATAAAAGAACATCAGAAAGTAATTTTATACGATAGATGAAATTTTTTATAATACCAAGATGGTTTTAGTGTTTAAACAAGTAGCTTGATATAACTATAAAACATTCTGGGTCTGAATAAAACTGCAATACAATTTTACAGCATTTTTTTCTCTCAGCCATTTTAGGCGTCTACCTGTTAAATAATTTCACAATTTAAGACTAAAACATTTCTAACCTAAACAAATACTTTTAAAAAAGTAAAAAAAAAAAACAAAAAAAACTACAGAATGAGTTGTGCTGTATGTATGGGATATATTATATGCCGGGACTAGTGGATTACCTTGGATTTTAATAGTTAAATGAAATGTTAAGTGTATCATTATATCTACGTGTTTACCAATCTAAGCACTTGACTCGATGCTTTCAAGTCATTTTACTAGATGACTAAGCTTTGAAGGCACTATGCTGTGGCGTTGATGATATACGCAAATTAGATCACCAGTTCTATGACTTTCTGTAATTTTATTGCTTTTTTAAGAGTGGTTTTAAGGTATTTGTGCCTTGTCAAATTTTATAAATACTGTAGTATAATAAAATGAAAATTATACTATAGAAAATGTTGAATTTAGCAAGAATTGATTACGTTCTTTTTATAGCCATGATATTATAGATCTTAATTATACATAACGATTCGATACATACAATGTGATATGATAAATTAACGGTACGATAAATTATTACACATTGTGGCAATTTTTAGAGTCATAAATGACGTTTGATCGGAGCGTCTTCTTTAATATTATGAGCGTTTTCGTCACAAGGTTTTGTTCTCCAAAATGGAATAACTTACGTAATCACAACCATATATTATCAAACAAGGTCCTATAATTTAAGAGTAGCTTTATTAGATCTATAAAGATTCAATGGACTCTAGCTGAAATAGTTTTAAGCAGTTATTGAACATCTACAGTCTATGGTGATTTTTTCATAAATTTTTTATATCTTTATCAACAAACTAATAAACATTTAGTTATCACATGAACATGTGGGTAAAGTTTTATATGGCAGTGTTGGGGAAGAGTTGTTTATTGTGAAAGCCAACGAGGTTAAACAAAATTGGTGAAAACCATGCAACAGCACTAAGAGAATCAGAATGTAATCAAACCTTAACAGTATAACTAGTATAACACGTGATCTTATAAACATATGATTTGAAATTACAGTAAAATGTATCTCTCTTTTACAGTACTGTATCTCTCTTTACAGTAAAATGAAAAGCTCCCTTTTATCCACGATGAAAAGGCGTTGAAAAGAGTCATTGTGGCAATCAGAAAAAGCTCGGACAACACGCTTTTGCTGTATGGTCATAATACTCGTGGCGTAAGGAGGGATGTAATACTTGGAGGGTAATCGCGCTGAATAAGTTGAGCGTTTCAAACTGCTGCCTAGAAGCTCGAACTTCACCCTGGAGGTCAACAATCTACCTCATGAGTTCCTCCTCTGACATGGCAAAAGTGATATCTAGTCGGAGTCAACAATGTGAGAGAAATAATATGCCAGCGTTAGATCAGAGTTGTTTATGCCCTTTAGTTGTCATTAAAGATTCACTAAGACATTAACGTAATGTGTGAAGTCCCATTATACATAGTCAGAAAGTCTTCTCTTTGGAGACAACAACATTAGAAGCCTAAGTGAAATCCCAAATGTAATCATGGGTTAAAACTGATAATAATAATAAATCGGATCGAAAAAAACAAAGTGTTCAATTTAGTACAAAAAAACACAATGGCCTAATGAGAAATTAAAATATCAACCAATTTTATCAACCTTTTGAAATCGTGATTTTTAAACAGTTCTACATACAACAACATTTAAAATAAAACATTATAAATAACGACTTGGAATTTTAATTAATTTCTATGGAGAAAGTCCCCTGTAAGACTACTATATTGCACCAGTCTGAGAGAAGCGTAAATATTCCTAGTTATTGTAGGTTGAAACGTTTGGAAACTACCAACGCTTACTATTGCTAGCCCTTGGTATCATATGGTTTACAAGACCACAACATCATAATGTTTTCAGAACCTTTAGTTGTTTTTGAATCACACTAAACTAATAGAGGTAAACTTGTTGCATGTTTTATTTTAATTTAATATTGTGTTATTCTACAATAAATCTGTGTATATAAGGCAAGTATGATACTTTTCCTCATTTTTTCAGCTTGTGTGCATCGCACGCGAAATCGCAACATACCGTTAGTGCCCTGAAGGTGAGCAGAATCACATTATATATCACATATGCCAGTTACATAAAACTTACACCCTACAAACACTCAAGTTTTCAATGTTAATCTATGAAAGAATGACAATGGACTGAATCTTTAGGAAAGCCGCTGTTCCAGTTATAAAATAGTCTATTGTGAATTGGTCCAGTTTCTGACGAATTTCGAATTTCGACCAGTATCTAGTACAATAAAATAAACAATTTAAAGACAATGCTCAGTTACGGGGTTTCAAGCCTCAGTCATTTACTGTTATTACTAAGGTCGTACGTTAAGCATTTTTGGTTCTAGTAAGTATAATATCTCAAATCAATAATTTTACATTTTCTATGACCTTTTTAATTTTATAAACTAATTAATAAATAATGAAAATTTAAATATAGTTTAACTAATGTATCCTTTATTTATATATAAAAAATCAAGTACTATTATTCTACACAGTACAACAACTCAAGCTGTAGCCAAACCACAACGCCCCTCATTCCCAACAGTGAGAACTGAATCTGGTTGAAACACACAACAACACAACATAATAATGATGAACTGGGTGCGGTGTCGGTTCAGCGTCGGACAGGCGGCCTCTACATAGAGTGACGCATGTTGATAGCCTGTATGAAAAGTGCACTGATACTGACTACCTCTGTGACACTATATAGTGTCAAATTATTTCAATCTTGCACTATTCCTTGTTTAAAACAGAGTTCACTGCTTTAAAGATTTACTAAATGTCTGTTCTATCTTGTTTATACTCTAATACGAGTAAGATAAATGTGTATGTATGCACACGGATCTTGAAAACGACTCACACGATTTTCTCCAAACTTTGCAAATAACTTAGTTTTGGGATAAAAATAATATGTATATAGGTCTCTATGCTATAAAAATCTTATTTCGTTATAAACTTGAATTGAAATTTGAAAAATTTTAACATTGGGCTTAGGGAATTTTAAAATTAAAACAAAAGGTTTGCTGTAAACAGCTAACTCAACTGTCAAAGGACGAACCACGAGCTTATTAACAAACATGTGATTTTTCCCATTTTATCCAATAACTGAATTACAAAAGGATACTATGGTAAAAAAAATATTTATCAGTCATTAAATAGTTGTTTATACTGTTGAATATGACTATCCTATACTATAATACGAGCAATGTCTGAAGGGATGTGTGTTCCACGATCTCGAAATCTAACGGTTAGATTTTGCTTAAACTTTGCATTAAAGAGTGTTTTGGCCCAAAAATAACTTTAGAAACAGCCCCAGGAAAAATCAAATTCTGCCTAAATATAAGTTTGAAAATCGTAATTTTTAACATTGGTCTTATGGGTTGCTATTTTGGTAACTAAATAACAACGAAGGTATACAAAAATAAAGGAACAGTGGTAAGGCAGACCTTTTGAAACAGCTGTTTACTGTGAATAAGAGGTACAGTTGGTTGTAAGTGGAAATGTAATAGCTTTGTTACAATTACACTATATTAAAACTGAATTAAAACCAACTAGCAAGGCTCGGTTAACCTGGTACTTTAGTTATAAATAAAAGTAAAGTAAAAAATAAAACAACTAAGCAATTAGTAGAAAGTTAAAAACAAAGGAATTAACAACAATGATGAAATCAGCTGTAAACTGTAAACATAAAAATCTCTGGTTAAAGGTTAGAGTTCAGATCAGACTCATATCAGAGTGCAGCACCCTTATGCATACATTAAAACATCCTGAAAGGCAGTGAGCCGAGCGAACGAGCCCGTCTTGAAAGAAAAACGTGTTTTTGGGTACAATAATTGTTTAAGTTTACCGAGCAAATGTTCAGCTCCCAGATACTAGGATAAAACGCAACAAATTTTATAAAACAGCACAATTTTGTAGCTCTTGAAAACATCTCACCGATTCATCCGTTTCATTGCACCCAATTAAAACCCTTTTTTACTTTTAAAACTAATTATAACATTCTTACAATATTTTTTACTATTCTTTAATTTACTAAAATTCTATTAAATTATTTTGGTACTCTATATTTTTAGTTTTATTATTAGTATTATTATTAATAATACTAACCCGATTTTATTATTAGTATTATTAATTGTTTTTCAAAAATGGCAGATGCTTTACCACTAAAAGATAAAAGTGGCAAAAGTGTTACAAAAGCAATGGAAACAGCTATACAAAGAGACAAACATACTATAAAACATTTACAAACCGATGATGGAAAAGAATATTTCAATAAGGAATTTGCAAATTTAATGAAAAAACACAACATTAACCATTACTCAACCAATTCAGAGGTAAAAGCATCAATAATTGAAAGATTCAACAGAACTTTAAAAGGTGCGATGTATAAGATGTTTTCTAACAGAGGGTCGCATGTATGGATTGATATGTTACCAAAACTTATAAACGATTACAATAACAAGTTTCATAGAACTATCGGTATGAAACCAAGCCAGGTTACTAATAAAAATGAAAAACTTGTATTAAAACGTATAAAAATGAATACTTAACCAAAAGTTGAAAAACTAAAGCTTAAAAGGTTTAATGTTGGTGATAAAGTGCGAATAAGCAAATACAAAGGTGTATTCAGTAAAAGATATCTTCCGAACTGGACAAATGAGGTATTTACCGTATTTAAGGTGCAACCTACAGTACCAGAAACTTACATTTTAAAAGATAATAAAGGACAATTGCTTGAAGGAGGGTTTTATGGACATGAAATGTTAAAATCAACAGTAGGTGATGTATATCTAGTTGAAAAGGTGTTGCAACGGAAAAAAGATAAGGTTAAAGTACGATGGTTAGGATTTAATAAGACGGAAGATTCTTGGATACCTAAAAAGGATTTAATATAACGATAGAGAATCATTTTGGGTTGAACCATTACAAAAGATGGAGATAATACCGCAAAGAGACAATTTTACTATTAATAATATAGATGAACTCACAGTGGATGGTTCTCAATTCAATACTGGGAAACACGGTGTTTTGTTGCCAAACACGGTGCGTTGTCTGGTTACCGGTCCTTCCAATTGTGGAAAAACAAATGTAGTATTCAATTTGATTACAAACCCTAAAGGATTATGTTTTAATAATTTATATGTATTTTCAAAGTCACTACAACAATCAAAATATCAGTTATTGGAACAAATACTAAATAATGTGCCTGAAGTTAAATATTTTAAATTTAACGCAAGCGAGAGTGTCATGCAACCGCAAGAGGCTAAACCATTCTCGGTATTCATATTTGATGATGTTTCTTGTGAAAATCAAAATACAATAAGGAATTACTTTGCCATGGGTCGACATAACAACATAGATAGCATTTATATTGGTCAAACTTACAGCAAAATACCGAAACAGCTCATTAGAGACAATGCAAACATGTTAATTATATTCAAACAGGATGAAAGCAACCTAAAACACATATATTATGACCATCCATGTAAGTGCGGATATGTCATTTGAACGGTTTAAAGAGTTGTGTGGAAAGGCTTGGGCTGAAAAGTATGGGTTTTTAACAATTATGAAGGAACAACCGCTAAACAATGGTCGATACAGGATAGGATTTGATAAATTTATACTAATACACTGATCATGATATAAAACTTTCATTGTTGTACAACACGTCTTGCTACAAACATGGTTAACCAAGAAAAGTTAATAAAGGAAATAAAATCACTTAGTGATTCTATTCGTTATAAAAAAAGAGCGTTAAAACTAGGTATTAGCGAAAGGGAGAAGTTCCTTGAATCTACTTTTAAACTTATTACTGAACCCTTGAAACAATTAAACAAAAAATTTGCTATACCCGTTTTGGAAGGAGATGCAATTGCACCTATTACAAAGTTTGAAAGAGAAAATGTAAAATCAGAAGATTTTAGTGATGAAGACCTGGAATCCTCTACATATAGTGGTTTTACCGGTGGAGAACCCGAAAGAGAGCTAGAATCACCAGACTATAGTGGAATAAGAGAATTATATGAAGTAAAAGCCAAAAGAGGACATAAAGATGTATCAACTGCTAGTGAAGAGGAAAAAGAAGAAGAAGCAAGGGAAGGTCCGTCAAACATAAGCTTGTTGGGTGAAAACATTAATAACAAAAGACCTTTAGGAAGGAAATACATGATAAAAATGTTAGCTGGAACAAATCCTAATAAAAACTACCATAATTTAGTTATGGAGTAAGATTAACAGAAGACGGTTTAATGGTTGGTAATAGCCCGGTAAACATTGATGAACATGATAATATTATTGTTGGTGATCAAAGATATAAGGGCACACGGGGATTATTTGAATTATTATTTGAAAATAAGCCTTTAGAATTGTTAGTTAAAGAAAAAGACATGGAAGCATATAAAAAGATTTTGGAACAAACTAATTCCTCTAAAATAAAACTGGCAAGCAACAAAACTTCAAAAACAAATGGAACTCACACAGTAATCACTTTAAAATACGATACGAGATATGAGACGACAACGACAAAACTGCGGTCAAGACAGGTGTCTCCGTATATACGCTACGCCTTAACGATGCCAACTTGCCAAGCACCGACTTGTCGTTGCAAGCCCACGAGATTTGTGCAATTTTCCACAAATCTTCCAATCTGGCTCCAACTCATACAAGTCGTAACGACCTATGATAACGACTTGCTGTTTACACCGTCCGTAACTGTAGCCCAATAGTGTCTTGACAAAGGAGGAATGCGTTCTGACAGTAGCCGCCGTCGAGTTGGTTCGCAGTAGGTCCGTCTGGTGGCGCCACCGCTGCCCACGTCCTCTGATTGGCATCACCGAGGAGAAGACCTGTTGCTGACTAGGAAGCTCTTCACTAATTGGACTGTCCAGATCATCAGTATAATGTCTTGGCTTAAAATATGGATTTTAACAACTCATAACTATTCGCAAATAAAAGAATTGACACGGTTAGTTTACAACGTAGTGGATATATGAATAGACATGTGGATATAACAAAAAAATTATTCCTTGTTATATGTAGGAATGAGAATGAAAGTCTTTTTTTTAATACAAGTAAACATATTTTATATGAATACATAATGTATATGACTACGAGCTTTCTATTTTTTTTTCGTTTGGTGTAATGATAATAAAACAAATTATAACTTACTATGTAATGTTGGAAGTTTATCAAGGGTAACTGGTTGGATACTACATCGTTCCATTTTCAAACTAAAATCAAAAATTTTTACTTAATTATATTGCATTGTTAGTGAAAGTCCCTTCAAGTTGTAGAGCGTAAAGCGTTTTGTCTGGCATATTTTCAATTAATTTATTTTCACACAATCGAAATATTAAACTTGCTCTTAAACGAAGTCATAAAAAGGTAATTTAAATCCAGGCTTTTTATGATTTGTCAATTCTAAAACAGGATCAACAATTTGATATACTATTAGATATATTGCTCATAATTCCATCATAATAATTTAAGTTTATGTTGAAACTAAAATAAACAGTATTCTTAACTTTGTGGACGTAACATAATCCAAGATTAATCATTTTAGAGGTATTGCCAAATTCTTCGCTGTCATACCTTTGGTTTGGTAACAAATATTATTTTATGTTATTTGTCTAGTGTTGATATTTCATCAACACTAGACAGAAAAAAAAATTGTCAGATTTGTTTGAAAAAAAAAAAAATTGTTTGAAATGTGTCAGATTTTGCAGTTAATCCTCTTATAAGTCTTAGAGAGTGTCAATAGCGTTGATCCTAATCTGACAAGAGTCGGTCCAGCTCTCACCCCCTCGCTGTGGGAACTGCGTGTGCCTTGCAGTGCCTATTAAATTCCACAAATATGTTTCTATATTATTTTAGATGGAGATTTTCGTATATCTACTACGAAGCCTTATATCTCTGTTTTCAGAGATTTAAAATCATATGAAACAGTGTTATTATGATTAAAATTTAATTTTATTTCATACAATATTATTTTTTTATAATTTCCTATTTCATTCTGAAAGATTTTAATAGAAATATTTAGCCTGATTGTAGGTTTTAATAAAGAAATTATTATTTAGTAAAATGATCCACACATATTTACTTCAAGGCAGACTAACGTCATTAAGAGTTTGACGAGGAAAGTATAATATTGGTGTTAGGAAACTTCGTAATTCCCATCATATTAAAAGTAAAAAGACTAAATTCATAGTCCATCAGTTGCTTTAAAGAAATTGAACAGAAAATAATGTCGTTACTTAATTATCAATTAATATTGAAGTAAACATAAATATATTCATAGTTAATTTTACCTTAAATCTGTTTTTATAATCTGTTGAATAACCGTAATATAGGAATATTACAACTACAGTAGCGGCCACGAAATCAGGCGGGTGACTGAAAACGCGATGTTGTCACATTGAACCAAAAGACGAAAGAGATTATCGAAAATCGCGTTATTGATGCATAAACTGGCAACATTGGCCATCCAGCGCTGCCTAGACCGTATGTTGAATGTGCATTCTATAAAAATGATCAAAAGAAGTATCATCTAATAAAACAGATAAAAACATTGACATAAAAATAAAACATATGATTAAATTATTAACCACTGGAAATTTGGCAACGTTGCAAAATCATTCACCCGCCTGTTTTCGTGGCCGCGACTGTAGTCAAACAAAGTTTATTGTGCTTTACGTAACCTTTGAATGGTTTGTATTAACTTGAATTGTAATACATAGAAACAAACGTTTAATATTATAAATCCGACAACAACTCTGTTCTATTCGCTTACAGAAGAGAATCGCAGTTTTTGTCGCAGGGAGACAGATGGGTCGGGCGGCGCGGTTAGTTGTCTTGCCAAGAGTGTGTGTAAAACAAATCTCTCTCCGGTAATATACTAGCCGCTGGCTGTTAACAAGAATTTATGTACTTTTCTGTATTATAAATACACCATATTATTACTGGCAGAACTTTTACTTGTGGTAAATAAGAATCTTAAGTCTAAGAATCGTTAGTGCTGATTTCTTACCATTCTCCATGTAGCCTATATCCGCATTAACACATTTTATATTGTATGCTTTTACAAAACTATTTGTGATATCAATAAATATTTTACATAAATGTATTTATTTTAGATCAAACCAATTTTTGTATATAATAAAGTGTGTAAGTTGTGTAAGAATTAGTTTGCTGTATCAACGCCAGTAAAATTTTGTAAAAGAACCAAATTTTTTACGGAAAGTTTGTGGGTATCTCAGGTATCAAACCCGTGATTTCTTGAATTGAAGTAAAAGACAGTAACCGTTAAGCTAGCAAGACGCGCCATTCTTGAACCTGAAATAAATATATGATTACTTCAAGTCATAGATAGAACTATAGTTATAACTTTCTTTGCTTTTACGGATTTCAAAGTGAGCTAGGAACGTAAAAATTTTATTGTTATACAACTTAAGATAAAATATTGATAGAACTAAGCTGTTGTTACCACTGCAATCTTTATGATTTTTATGATCGAAAATGCACACGCAAACTTCCTCTTTTATCCACGAGTTGAATTTATTTGTTAATTATTTTAAATGTTGTTAAAACATAAATACTTACAGATTTAATGAAGGGTATTGTTTTCAATTTACTGCTCAAAAATAGGCCTACAGTAGGCCTATGTATACTAATCACCCATTGTTAAAATGTGAATTTTCATTCAGTGGCCGTACTTCAGCTTTGCGTTTTTCAGCCAGTGGATCTGGGTTTGACTCTCGGATGGGGGACAAAAAGATCGTTTCGCCGCTCCCATGCTTTGAACGTCCAAATGCATAGAAAAGAAAATGTGCAGGTTTCAGGAGGAGAACTGTCAGTTAGTTGCTGATCTCTCTCCACTAAAAATTAGTCTATATTTTAAATGTTAATTCTTAACAGGAATTTTTTTTTTGTTTTTAATGCAGGAATAGTTATTTGTGGATGTATAAGCAGGTACCTGAGTTGAGAAACTAGGGTTTATTAACAGTACTCGGAGGGATCGAAATTGAAGGAAAGGTTCCTTATGAACAGTCTGGATTCAATAAACCTTTAAGGTACCTTTAAGGTTTCATAAAAAATCATAATATAAACTGCTTTTAATACTGGGAACTTAATTAAATAGTTAATTTACGGTACGATCCCCTGAATCCTGTAAAAATCCTGAATCCTACTGTTGTTTTGTAGCAATTTCATTCAAAGCTAATACACATAAGTGAAGAGTGTAAAAAGAAATATTTATAAGAGAGTGAGGTTATTCAGATAATTTTCGATTGTTCAATGCACCAACTCTCCTGAGCCAATTCGTGTTGATTATGCATTGTTTTTATGAAATTTATTTTCTTGTTTTTAATCCAAGAGATGTAAATAAAACTAAATTTTTTATCTCTGTTGTATTTTGAAGCAAATGAAGGTTCATGTTTTAAATTTAACTTCTCGCCGGGTTTGCAATCCGCTGCATCTGCGGTTACACTTGTGCAAACTATGATGATGACGCTCTTTGTTATGTCAGATAAAATAGATTTTAATAATTTTAGCAAATTTCCTTATAGGGAAAACGTTATCACGGTAGTAGCCCGGTAAAACCTAAGCCTGGGACCATGTTACTTTTTTCATTTTGAAATCCCCAGCCAATGATTTTGATGAAATTTGGTATGAAGGTGTAAGACCAGATGTATTTTTGTGAGTTCGCGAACCAGCATGATTGGGACATGGGAACGGAATTCACGGTTTTTCAAAGCGGTCAAAATGGGTTTGGACCTCAATTTTCAAAATACAACAATTTTGACTAAATCCACTTAAAAGAGCTTAAAAAACAATTAATTATTTTTAATTTTTAACTTGGCTTAACAGGTTGCGGGAAAATATAAAAGTAAATTTCCCATGTTAATCTTATGGGAAATCAACAAAACCCTGTATCTCACTTATTTACTGCCATAACTTGGTAAAATTGAATATGTAACTAACCTACATTTAAAATGTACATTCACTACGAAGGATTTAACTGAAATTTGCGTAAAACACCCATACGGCGTTAAACCTACATACTCATCCCCATGGGGTTTATGGAGAAAATTAAAAACTGCCAAATATTGAGACAATTTAATGTTTACCTTACCTAATTATTACATTTCGTAACCACTAATATTTTCTAACAACATCCCATGGCAAAAACCTACTTACTCATTTCCATGGTGTTTATAGGGAAAATACATAATCTCAAATTCCTTTGGGAATTCGCTGAATACGCAGGTTTTCTGCGACGGGGGGTATTGTTGAAATTAAAGGTGAATGTTTGGATTTGTATCCCTCAACAAAATATATACCTAATAAAGTTTAACCAAAACCTCAGATTTTAATGAAACTTTAAGTGGATGAATAAATAAAACCTTTGTTTATGATTTTGCAAATCAGGAATATCGAGCTAAAATTGATTACAGATTCATCAAACAATGAACAATCATATCTTAAAATTAAACTTTTTCAGCTAAATCTATCACAAAAACGTATAAAAAATCCGTCACAACAGACCTGCGTACTCAGCGAATTTCCAACGGAATTTTAGTTTATTTTCTATTCCTCCATAATAACCATGGAGGTGAGAATGTTGGCTTGACGCCATATGGGTTTTGTAAGCAATTATAAGGTAAACCCTTTATAATAAATGTACATTCCAAATTTTATTAAGATGTGTCAATAAATAAGCAAGATAGAAGGTTTTGTTTATTTCGCAAAAGAATAATAAAACATATAAGGAACAAAAAGGTATAATAAAGGTAAAGAATTTTTAATCTTAAGGTGGATAAGGATTTGTTAATATTTAACTTATTAACCAATACTTTTTTGATAAAACTTAGTATTTAGCTTCATTTCGTTGAGATCCATCCATTTATTGTAAAAAATCTTGGTTTTTGTAATTATCGTGGCAGCACACCTGCATACTCTTTTCCTTTTTCAATCATATGGAGAATAGGCAAACTCCTTTTTTTATGGGCAGATATTAATGAAACTTAGAATATGGCTTCATATGGTTGAAATATATATTTTTAACAACGTCAGAGCATTTATTTCAAATTCCTAAACTGTTATAAGTAG